>JAQQZY010137088.1:0-10577 GCA_030068375.1 Ostorhinchus rueppellii | reverse complement strand
CTCTGTTAGACCCCCCCCCCCCCCCCCCCACACACACACACACACACTTGTTTTTTTTAGCTTCCTGTTGGTGTTGTGCTCTTACAACTGTTTATTCACATAGAGTAATAGTCAGTGATTTGTGCACACTAATTTTCTTTTTAAAGCCTTACATTTGACCGATTTTTAGAGTAGGCTGATGTTAATTGGCTAATAGCTAAAACTGGAGAGAACAGATCATTCTGTTTAAATGAAGCTCGTGGGACACCATTACATCAGACAGATAATGCTGACATGCAGGCCAACATTTAGATTGCAACTAGAAACATCTATTGTTTCCCTGTGCTAACAAGAATACATATGCTATATCATCTGCCTTTGTCTATTTTAAAAGACTGTGTAAGCTTGTAGAAATTATTGTTTCCGACAGCAAGTGAAAAAACAGGTTCACGCAAACTGTAAACAAAAAAGGTGAGACTTGTGGCAGGGAGGAAAATAGAGCTGGGTCGGTCACAAGGAGCTATAGGCGGGGTGCATGCGGCATTTATCTTCCTCAGAGCATGACATCACCTTTAGCCAATGGGAGCAGTCTCTTACCCTGATGATGTCATGCAAGTCCAATCAGGATGTTCTGGCCAACACTGCAGTGGGCAACCGAGGTCAGACTGAGGGTGATCATCTCCTGTGCTCCATATGAACAGCTGTGCACTTGTCCATTTAATTTTCCTACACTTTTATGTTTTGTTTTTTTTTTTGCTTTATGAAACCTAATTTCTAGATCATATTTTAGACACTAGCAAAAGTAAAATTATCCTACTTTTTTTTTTTTTTAATAGAATTTTGAAGACACAAATGTTTACATTTTTAAAAATCTAGCTGGAGATTTTGTGTTTCAGTCACACATGAAACAACAACTATATACCATAGTTTAGCTAAGACATGACCAGCAAAATGATAATGACCCACTTCCTTCATGGTTGCCTGTCTTGGTTTATTGCACCCCTGGTTTGTAGGTTCAAATTCTTCAATCTATGACAGATGTACAACCATGCTGAAGAAAAACATGCATCGTATTACTCAAGAAACATTGGTTTTTGCCCAGTTTACAGTGTAATTTGAGAAATGTATGCATCCGGTTACAGCAGCATGAGTTTACACACACATACACGCACATGCACGCATGCATGCATGCATTTGTTAAACAACTTGGACAAAACTGGTATACACTTAAATTGAGATGCATACTTCCTCTGAGTGGGAATATAATGGTGTATAGGTATGCATGCATTTTTATTTTTTTAAACAGTGGGTGATTTTGCACAATCAGTTGTGAGTAGGAAGCTCGCTGTAGAAGAGGAAGTCCTAGTTTTTACCTTGCTTTATTGTCAAGCTATTCTTATAATTGCTCTGAAATCCCTGTATAACTTGTTAAAGATCTTCTAGAAACACAAGGCCCCTTTTACACAGATACAGAGTAACTTTTTTGATCCCTACAAGGAATTCATTTTTACTTCAGCACAAGGAAAGAACAATAACATTTGAAAAAGTAATTGGTGAATTAGTTCCAAACTATTCAGTCTATCTTCAATTTAGTCTTCAGTCTATCTGCTGTTTGGACTGATTCACCAGGAATGAAGGATCGTCTCCAATGTTGAGTCCTGTGGCACAGTGAAGTGAGTCGTCCACTGTTGTTTCTTCTTTGGGGAAGATGAGCCAAATTATCCAGTGTGTATTCTAACATATTTAGTTTCCATCTCTGCACCACTATCCCCAGTGACTCCAACTTCATTAACCCTTTCATGCATAGTGTTCATTACAGTGGACAGCTGTTCTCTTGTATATTCATGGATTTTGTTATTTTAGTTTTATATCAGCCAACACAGTGGACACTTGTGCATCATCCCATACACTGCAATTGATAAAATCACTTTAACTTTGTTGTTCTTGATAAACCTGATCATATATGCTAGAGTGTATATCATTTGCTTGTTATTGTTATTCAACTGTAATTAAAACAAAAACTTGGGTTTTTTTGTGCATATTATCTCCATGAAGTGAGTAATGACTAGTATTAGAATATGTTAAAATGTGACAAAATATCAGATTAAATTCATAGTTTTCACATAACATGTGTCTTTGCTTAGTCGACATTTTTGCAACGCCATGAAAAATACCTTCATTAAAAAAAAAGTTCAGTTGCATAGTTTTTTTTAATGCCTAAAGAGGAATAAAAACACTTAGGGAAACAAATCTTGATTACGGTTCTTATAATTCATACATGAAAGGGTTAATTAAATGTAATGAATATATAATGAGGCTAATATGGTGCTAAAAGCTGTATTTTCATCGTTACTTAATTGTTCTTGTGGAAATCATTGTTCAGTAATATGTAAATGGATAGGGGTTCTCGTCTTAATAGAAAGAACAAGATAATCCTGATGTGTTGCATGGAGGTGTGTTTTTCATCATAATGTGCCATGTGAATAAAGGACATTCTGTCTCTGACCTTATTAGTGGTTACTGGTGAACCTCTGTACAGCAGATTGCACGTTAGGGGGCAGAACGGTGGCAGTGTGACCGTAGCCGTAGCCAAGCATAGTGTGGATTATGATGTAGGCTGTAATCCAGAGGGTTGGAGCGAGAGATTGAGGGTTAAGGGATTGGGTGGGCTGTGGGCTTTGGCAAGGAGCCCTCAGTACACGATGGCATAGTCTTTATTTACAGAGGTAGTTCTGTTTCATTCTCATCATGTACCTACAAAGTCATGCTGTTGCAGTTTAGATGTTATGTTGTTACTACTATTATTTTTATTATTAGATGCAGTACCTTTCAATTTGCAGCTGTACAGAAACTGAAGTGGTTTACTGCATTACCACCAACAGATTAGGGTTTAGATTTTCTTTAATTTCATATATTAAAAGTCCCTTCGAACCCACAGCCTACGTCCAACTGAACTTCATTATGAGGCTTTACTTTACTTGTATGTAGCTGATATGAAATCTAGACAGAATTGTTAACGAATGAAAGAAACTCTTCTAGTTTGCAGAAGTCTGTTACTGTGATTATTAATTGCTCAGATAAACAGTGTTACTGCTACGGTTTTTTGGTTTGTTTTGGGGTTTCCCCCCCAAAACTTTATTAACCAAAATCTGTCCATACATTTCAAACAAAAAAATTCACAAAGAAATGTTTTCTTTTTCAAGACTGAGCCTCAGCAACAAAGTTATACAGAACCACATTTGTAAAGAACATTATATTATTATTATTATTATTATTATTATTATTATGATTATTATTATGATTATTATAGTAATAATCATAATAATCAATCATAATAAAATCAAGATGAAAACTGAATAAATAAAAATAAAGTCAGTGGTCTAATCAGGTATCAATCCAATTAAATTCTCATTTCTCATAAACAATCGAGGCTTGTTTTTTTTTTTTTTAATACAAATTTTTATATATTTTTTCAAGTTAATTTTATTTATATAAATTAAGAACAGTGGGTAGGTTTTCAGAAATCTGCATTTGTGGATAAACTGTTTAGCCATAATCCAATCCAACTTTATTCATAAAGCTCTTTAAAACAACTACAGTGGACCAAAGTGCTGTACGGAAAACTACAAACACAATACAAATAATAAAAGCATAAAAAATTAATGAGAATCGCCTCAATGTAAAAGCAAAGCTTCACTCGGCGCATGGACACGCTTCCTTCCTCCTCCTCATCCTCCTCCTCATCCTCCCTCCCCCGCCCCTCCCCGTCTTTAGCCCTGGTTGCTCAGGAGGATTACCGATGGACAGTGAGGCAGCCCGTTACCGGATCTTGCGAATGGTGCAGGGAGACGCCGTCCGGTACCTGAGTGCAGGGTGCAGGGGCGTCAGCCACGATGGGGAGTAGACTCTGAGGGATGTGTGCGATTCTGTGTCGGACCAGAGCCAAGAGCAGAAGGCAGAAACCGGCACACGAGCCCGGTACCATCCTGCTTCAGCCGCACACACGAACACCGGTGCCATGTTAATACAATAGCGAGCAGCAACGGGCGTGTTTTTGGGGATCATTTGGATTGAAAATACTCCATGAAATGTTTGAGTAAGTGATGTAAACCCTGTCCGGTAGTGCAGAGCGGGATATGGCTGGTTCTACCGTGTGTTTTGTCTTCGCCGTTCGTTTCCATGAGCGGTTATTGTGATCCGGACTCGCACCTCCCACTGATAATACGGGTGGGGGCTGGTGACATTTGTGTTTGTTGTGTTTTTCCACACATGCAAAAGGACGTTTTCTTGTGTTAAGTGTGTAAACTGATAGCCACAGATCTGTTTATGTTCAGCACATCGATGCTCATCCGGTTTCACCGTCAGACCAAATCCTGCACTGAACAGAGAAGCACCGTTACTGTTACTGCTGACATCATGGGCCCGTCACTTTGGACTTTAACGCGTTAACGCCAATGTTTCCGCGTTTTTAAAATGATTGTGTGTGAAGTGTTGGATGAGGCTGTGCTGTGTGTTTAGTCTGAGGACAGTGGAAGGTTACTGCCTCTTACTGCCAGTGCTGCTTGGTCACCTTTTACTTTCTTTCCAGTTCTCCTTTTATTAGTATTTTCATGGTTCATATGTTTATTTACACAATCATCAACAATTCTCATCCATTCATCTAAAAACAACAATACAATCTCACAACCTCTCTCAACAATACCAAAATTTCAATTTTTCATTACAAATTGAAGAACTAAACTCCCCAGAACAGGAATGCTGGGGTGCACATTTGTGATATCCTCTGAGACCCAGGAAAGTCAACATTTTAGCTTTTGTACATTAAATAAATGTCTTGATTGGAAACTGCAAAGTGCAATAGTTTTTCAGATACATTTTAAAAATTATTTTTATTTATTGGTAGATTTTTTTTAAATGGAATGTCCTTTGTAATAAACAGCATTTTTTTTTTTTTTTTTTTTAGAAAAACTGTCAAACTGTTGTCCCCTCCAGAGGACAAAAATACATTGCAGGGTTTCAGGACGATGTTAATAGAAATAATAACATAAAATCAAAAACAGCAATACGAAAGGGTTTAGAAGGAAGAAAAAAAATAATAAAAATGGATGAAAAGGACATAAGACATGGCCTTAGATAAACGATGGTCAAACTGGTGTGACGTACCTAATCCATCTGTCCCATCTGTTGTTCACCTTTACCATACTGACTGATTTATTTTGTTCCGTTTGCAAACTCTCATTCAGGTGACAGTATTACACACCTATTTACACCTGTTTATTTAGTGTGTGTTTACAAGTAACCCAACACCAACCTTATAATGTCGTGATGAACATTGTTAAACAATGATGAAAAGAATAGAGATATTATACATACATACATACATACATACATACATACATACATACATACATACATACATACATACTGGCATGGCTTGAGTTTGTTTGTTTTTAATAAGTGATTAGACTGAGTCAATCCCTTAGTTGTTAAAAATTAGTGTAAACGTCAGAAACACCAGTCATCAGCTTTTATTAATTATAGACTAACCCTTAAAGACCCTAAGTGTTCCCTTTGCATCAATTTACATCAGAGAAACAAGTAATCATATTAACAAATATTATTGTTATAATGATTATTATAAAATTAAAGAATATTCACTTTTTATTTTTCATCTTCATAACATTTTTGTCTGAATAATGATTCGATTAACTTAAAATAATTCAGTTGAGCTTGAACTATACTTTTACTTCAAATCCATCTTTAGTCTCTCACAGTGTCAGATGTGGTGATTCTGTTTATAGCCGTCATCCTTCTTCCTAAATTTACCAGGAAAAAAAAGAGATCTGATTTGTATTTACAAAACAAAATAACATCCCTACGATGGTGTTTTATCTATATGTTATGTATCTATGTGTCCAGTACTCAGTGATTGGACTGTGTTAAGCTCAAGTACTGAATGGAATTCAATATACTCACTGTCCAGTTGCTGTTCTGGGCAAAACCAGATTGGCTTTGTGTGTTTATTTGGGCTTTTGAGATTGACTGGAATATAGATTTTTTTTTTTTTTCCTAAATCAGTCTGTCAGGTCTCCAGACAAAATTGTCCATTAGTACACGTAACCTTTAAATTTTGGCGTCTCTATGTGCTTTTGGTGCAGTAATTTTGTATAAATATCATCCTTGTTAGCAGTTTTCTTATATATTTGTATTAAAGCTGCAGATGAGCTTTTACTTTTAATTAAATTAAAGCACAGTAAAACTTGATTTGCTTGATAATGTTGAGCTTTGGTTGGATATGTGACCAAAATTGTTAAATTTTAGAACCTTTTACCATCAAGAGCAAAACTAATCTCATGTTTCTGTCATTTTTTTTCTACCTTTAGTTTTGATTTTGTCCATCTTTTGTGTTTCCAGCACAGCCAGTAACTCTCCACGCAGCACCCCTGGCAGCTCTCCTTGCCTACGGCGCAGGGTCCTCGGGGGCAGCCGGACCAGTGAGAGTGAGGGGGGAGAGAAGAACAGTGGTGGAGGGGGAGGTGCAGATAGCCCTCTGCCCTCCATACCCTCGGCCTCCTCCCTCACATCTGCTTACCCGCTTGCTTCTCGTCACTTCAGCCGCAATGCCAAGGTAACTAAGTGTTCACCGATTGTCATATGGATCAGTCAGAACTACACTCCAGGGCTAAACACGACAGTGACCTCTTTATATCATATTTTTTTACAATCTCTTTTTGTTGAGTAGACGTGAAATGTGTAACAATATTTGAATAATTCCAAAATCTACAAAATTCAGTTGGTTTAGAAAGAAAAGTTACTGTATGAGAAGACTCAGTCATTTTTGTTATATTATTTCAACTTATCACTTACGGTCTTTGTTTTCATATGTAACTGGATTTAACTTGTAAATACATTTTAAGTGGGGGTGAAATAAAAATCCTATAATTTGTACATCAATTCATGACTGAAGGCCAGTAATCTACACATTAATAGTCACAGGATGGATGGATGGATGGGTATCATCATGTGACATTCTGACCACTGACAGACAAAGTTCCAATCATTTGGATCATCCCATTACTATGGGACCTGCCAGTGGATGGGATATATTAGCCAGCAAGTGAACGTTAGCCCTTGGTGTGGTAATAAAGCAAAACTGGTTTAGCGATCTGAGCTGCCACTTCTGTCAGCGGTCATAATGTTACAGCTGATTAGTGTATATGTGAGTGTATTTTTTATATAAGCTACCAGTATAAATGAAATTAAAATAAAGTTAATATTGCTTTTGCTTGTACCAGCTGACTGTTATTTCACCTGTCCCTTACATAGCTTACTGTAGTTTGTAGACGTTCACTTATTTAAACCCATACTGCACCAACAGCACTGTAGTCTGAAAGACTGACACAGCACAGTCTCAGGAGAAAAGCTTACAGCCTTGTTTTGTTTGTGACTTAAATAAACCTTCACCTCATGTGGGTTGAAGCTGTAGCCAGTAAAAAGATGGCATCTGCAACAGATCGGTCCCATTAATGGTTAAAGTACACTGCATGTTGGATGTGAACAAATGGTTAGTATTAGAAATCAAGCAAGATCATATTTGTGGTTTTTGAAGTTTGTCATTTTATCAGAACTGTGGATGCTGTCATTTCATTTTTTTATGCTGTTTTTGATGCTGTTAGTTGTACTATAATTGTTGCAGAGACAGTTGCATATTAAATACTGCCTTCTTCTCATTACAGAAAATGCAGAGCTGGTACAATGTAAGTCTACATCCATGTGATTCAATACTCTGTTCCAGGCATCACAAAACGATTGCAAGCAGTTGACATATAAACAAGTGTCCCACTCACTTTTTTTTTGTCTTTTTCTCAGGTTCTTAGTCCAACATATAAACAACGAAATGAGGATTTCCGTAAAATCTTTAAAAAGCTGCCTGACACAGAGCGTCTTATAGTAGGTGAGTAAGTATCTGTAATGCTAGAATGTGAAAAACCCTGTGAGGTGAACTCCTCAGAGTTATCAATGAGTTGACCTTCCTCTTGCGTCTTTCTTTAGACTATTCGTGTGCTCTGCAGAAGGATATACTACTTCAGGGCCGCCTTTATCTGTCAGAGAACTGGCTTTGTTTCTACAGTAACATCTTCCGCTGGGAAACCACTGTAAGCACACGCTATGTACACATCCACACGTGCAAATAAATGCTGTTGTAACCTGGTTAATATAACACCTGCAATCAGATAAGAAGTCTTTTAATCATGCGCTTGTCTACAGATCAGAGTAGATACACTCAGTTGTTTGCTCAGATAAGGATATTATAGTGACACAGGACTGTTGTAATAAAGACATTTAATTACAAACTGGGATTTAATTGTCTTTTCCAGTCCATTTTATGCCATTATTATAGAGTTAGACTAAAAATACTTTATTTACTGTAAAAGACACGTTTTCTAATGTTGGAACAATGGAGCATAAAAATTGTGCATTTTTGTTATTCCTGATCAATATTTTAATATAAACAATTAAAATATTGCAAAGTATAAATAATTAAAATATAAAAAGGTGTTGCTTATAGTGACAACATTTGTGGAAATTTATAGGAAATAGTGATGGAAATATGGTCATTCTGTTCTATCCTCTGCGTCTGTAGTGGTGAATCTGTTTTCAGTGTTGTGCAAAATAATTGTTGTTGGTATAATAAATGAACAAGCTTCCTTATACATGAACAGAGAAACACGCCTAGCACTTTTTTTCCCACTATTTTATGTTGGAATGTTTTTTCTACACCCAGTTATGTGTATAACTTTGAATGTTGCATGTGTGTCAACCATCTGATTATTATCTTTTGAGTTTTTGGTGCTGTCCTACACTGTGAATGGGTCTTTGTTTTTTGATGAGGTGAACCTTTTAAAAGTTAGAATGAGGTTGTGATGCATGTGGCCCACCACTGATGGGTTTAATAAGAACTGGATTGCAGTGAACCTGTTACTGTTGTCCACTAATTAAGAGGCAGCAAGGTCTGACTGTAGGCCTGGATCATTTACCAGTTTTGTTTTGGAAGTGCGCTTGTGTTTCCCATAAGATTGGAATGAAATACTTCGTAGCTATTCTCAGGAAATGATTGTGACTGAGATTTATTCTTGTGGAACGAGAACTCAGTTGTCAGTTTGATTGAACCTTGAAAAAGAAGGTGTCTGAAAACAAATTTATTCCAACTTTATCGGCAACTGTTTTTGTATATACAGTATTTATATCTGCATGCATGCATGTGTACACATGGCCGCACTCACATGCACAGATTATAATAATAATAATAATAATAATAATTTTTATTTATAAGTACCTTTCAGGACGCCCAAGGACACTGTACAACAGGACTGTCAAACTCATTTTAGTTCAGGGGTCATATTCCCCCTAAGCTGACCTCAAGTGGGCCGGACCAGTAAAATAATAATAATGAAAAAAGTAAAATTATATTATGATAGTTTCCTTAAAAATCTGAATAATATGAACTTGAAATGTGTTAAGAATAACAAGTGCAATTTTAACAATATTCCATCTCAGTTTATCAGTTTATCATTTACACATGTATTACAAATACACAAAACATTTAATAACAGAATATTGGTCAAATTGCATATACTCCTCTTAAGACATTTCAGGTTGTTCATATTTGTTCAGGTTATTTCCATTTTTGGAAAAGGATAGTTTGTTAATGTAAACATTTTTGTGTAATTTTACTTTATTACAATAAAGAAAAGAGAAAATTTGAAGTTGTGAATATTTATAGGTTATTATAATAGTGTTCTGCTGGTCTGACCCACTTTAGATCATATTGGTTTGTATGTGGAACCTGAATTAAGCGGATTTTGACACCACTGATTCTTCATATCTTCAGTGAAATTTTTGCATTTCACAAATTCATCCCACGGGATTTGGCCCCCGGGCTGCATGTTTGACACCTGTGCTGTAGAACAAGATAAAACAGACAAAGCATAAAATACAAAGATATAAACAAACAGATAAGAGTAATTACAATATATAGAAATGTAAATGTATTTCCCATGCTAGCGTCGTCTGGTTCAGTGTGGAGAGGCAAAGCTAGTTTAATGATGGGTCACCAGAACAACTGAGAATAATCTCTGTCAAAAGCACAGTGGTAAATGTCTCTTTCTATCATCAGATCACTATCCTGCTGAAAGACGTGACCTCTCTGACCAAGGAAAAGACTGCCAAGCTCATTCCAAATGCCATTCAGATCAGCACTGACAACGAGAAGGTCAGCCACAAGCATAAATAATATTGGACGAATATTGTATTAAACCTTTCATGCATTAATTATGAGTGTTAATCAAGATTTTTTTTTTTTTCTTGAGTGTTTTTATTTCACTTTAGGTGTATATATTTAAAAAAGTGATTCAAATTTTTGTTATGAACCTATTTTTCAAGGAGTTATAAATGATGTCCACTCAACTCAACACCATGTGTTTAGGTTCTGAAGCAAATAAACATGTATTCATTGATAAACTGTGTGAAATCTATGAAATAAAAACAGTTTTAATGCAGCTAATCTGATGTTTTCTCAAATTTTAACATACTATAAT
>JAQQZY010137025.1:0-19503 GCA_030068375.1 Ostorhinchus rueppellii | reverse complement strand
GTTTAACTTTGTATACGAAAACGGGTGGGAGAAGGCGGTGAAGTTTTTGGTGTGGTGCTTTGGACACCACTAGCAGCAGAAATTCAACAAGAACAAGGTAAATGTGGTTTTGATTCTGGGACCCCTTTAAATGAACCCTTTCATGCAGTGGTCACTACAGTGGACAGCTATTCCACAGCTGTTCTATTGTATATTAGGTTTCAATTCATACCATTACTATAACTTTACTGTTCTTGATAAAAACTGATCTACATTAACATGTTTGAGGATAAATCAATTGATAATTGTTATAAGACTGTAATTAAATTTTCTTAAAGAACAAGTTTTTGGGTTCTTTTTTCCATATAATCTCCATGAAGTGAGTAATAACTAGTATTGGAGTATGTTCAAATGTGAGAAAACTTCAGATTATCTGCATGAAAATGGTTTTATTTCATAATTTTGTCACTTTCTAATGAGGGTTTTAAATACATGTTTCTTTGCTTTCAAAATAAACACATAATGTTCCGATGAGTGGACATTTTTGTAACTATGAGAAATTGGTTCATTAAAGAAATTCAATTGCAATGATTCTTTTAATCCTAAAAAAGGAATTAAAATACTCAGGACAAAAATCTCTACTTATACTAATAACTGAAAGGGTTAATATTTTAAACTCGTGGTGCATGTACATGAATCCAACTGCTCATATGTGATTCTAGTGCAGCTGAAAACTGACTTGCAAACTGCACCACCAAAATATAATCATATTTGCAAATGGGTGTCCGTCAGTCCTGGTGCATCTACAGTCTGTCTGTCCGTGGTGCTGGATCTGTCCTTCACTGTGGTTCTCCTCAGGTTTCTCTTTTCCCACTGGGGTTTTTGGAGTTTTTCTTTGTAGAGAAGGAGGGTCGAAGGACAGGGTATGCACAGGACACTGATCCATTTGCTTCAGCGACTGTTTAGCAAACTAAATATTTGACTGGTTGCTTATTTTCATTTTCAACAAATTCCGTAAAGCCCTGTGAGGCGACCTTGTGATACTGGGCTCTACACATAAAACTGAACTAAAATTGAATTGAATATGATTTCAACAGCCTCCACTGGCCCAGACCATCTCAGTCCAGCCTCTCCTAAACCTCTACCATGTGCTGTTCCTCTGATGCAGTCGTTCCTGATCCGATCCATCCTGGTGCTTCCCAAAGAGAACGTGATCATCTGAACCTCTGGTACAACATGGCTGCTCTCACCCCGGTATTCTACATTTATTCTGCTTAAATATTATTCTAACTCAGGGGTGTCAAAGTCATTTTAGTTCAGGGGCCACCTTCAGCCTAATATGGTATAAAGTGGGCCGGACCAGTAAAATAATGTAAATAACAGGATGATAACTTTTGAGTGAAAAAATTTAAATTTCGTAATGAAAATGTTTACATCTACGAATTGTACTCAAACAAAACATGAATAAATATGAACAAACTGAAAATTCTAAAGTAAAATAAGTGCAATATTAACAATATTGCACCTTAGTTTATCATTTATACACGTGAATCACAACTTAAGAGTCACAGTGGATCTACAAATACATAAAACATCAAATATCAGGCAGAATATTATTAAAATTCCAGATACTTCTCTTAAGAGATTTTAGATTATTCACTTTTTTTAAATAAAAGGCTAGTCTGTAAATGTAAAAAAATGTTTTGTGTAATTTAACTTTTTTTTACACTAAAACAAAGAGAAAAATCTGCAGTTTTCAGTATTTATGTTATTATAATAGTATTTTACAAATGATTTTAAAATCCTTGATTGTTAATATCTTGAGTATAATTTTGGCATTTCACAAATTCACCCCAAGGGCCACATTGAACCCTTTGGCGGGCCAGATTTGGCCCCTGGGCCACATGTTTGACACCTGTGTTCTAACTGATTACTTCACTTGTGATAAATTAAAAAACACACGTTAAAAATGTCTCAAATTTTAACTTCAAAATTCTTATACAAATAACTAAGTGAATTTGGTTGACTTAACTTCAGTGACAGGTTAAGAGAGTGGGCGGAGCCAAACCCTGCGTCATCACAGTTTTGTGATATAGCTTCCAAATGCATCATGGACAATTATCTGGTGTCTTTTCTCATCCTGAACTTATTATTGCTCTTTTGCACCTTGTTTCAAAGCTGGAAATACATTTTATAATCCACATTATGCATGTATTTTAATCCATAAAGACCCAAACATCCACAGGTCACCAAAACCATCTACTGATCTAAACTGTTTAATACCTGTGGATCCACTAAGCCGATGCAAACATGTCAATAACTGATGTGAAATACAGTTCTTCATCTTTTCATGGTGATCAGATATGACCATATTTGGACGTTCAGAGGCTCTGTAGTTACCATGGAAACACCATCATCTTCTACAAAATTAATTCACCAGTAAAACCAATGGAGTTGGATCAGAACCAGTGGATGGACACACTGGATTTATGTTGAGTTAATGACAGACTGGACTGAAAAAGACACTTTCTCTATTCATTTTTTTCTCTTTTGATATAATAACCTTTGACTTGAGCTTTTATGAACATCTACTGTACATGATCAGTCAATTAAATGTAGGAAAATAGATGATTTTCACAGGAAAAAAAATGCAAAATGGAGGATAATATAAGCTTTGGTGATAAATTAATTAGGAAAGGTTCAAAAGAGAGAAAACTTCCTACTGGGTCGTTATGGGTTAAGATACTGGTTCGTCTTATGTGTTTCCACTGTTTGATGGTGGTGCAGTGAAAACAGACACCTCATAACAGAAGGTCCAGGTTCAACTCCAACACCAGCCATGGTTGGACATGTGAAATAACAGAGGAGTCAACCAAACCAGGAAACTACTGTCGACACATTTCAGCTGAATTTAAGTTCAAACGGCGCTAAGGGTTCAAGTAACCACGCAGATACGGGAGATGTGGGAGTTCAAACACCCACGTTAAAGTGACTACTTCTTTCTTTATTATTATTATTATTATTATTATTTTTTTTTTTTTTTATTATTATACGTTTTTTGTGTAATTTAGTTTATTTCATTTTTATCATTTTTTATGTTAATTATATTATTTTAAAAAATAAAAAAATGAAAAATAAAGTGATGATTTCCTCCCCCACACTTTTTGTGAATTAAACTGAAGTAGCCAATTCTACAGATCAACCTGAACCTACCCAAATGCACAAACCATATACCCATCGGTCAGATCAGCTTGAGTGACAGGTCAACCAGCCAATGAATCACAGGAAGTACCGGGTTGGACTTGGCACCGTGCCACAGACAGTGTTTGACTTGAGACCTGGCAGTCCACTTGCTTCTCCCCTCCAGACTTGGAGTAGGAGTGTACTTAAGGCAGCTCAGCATCACGCTTGAGCAGTGACACAAGCATTGCTGTCACTGTAAGATTTACGTTTTGTCGGCTCATATTTGAACATGACCTGAGCCGTAAAATAACATTCTGTTGTTTTCTCAGACTGACATCATCTTAATATGGCTAATATTAACGTTTATAGTGAGTCCCGGTGTGTCACAGTCCCATCAGAACTAATGTTGCTTCCGATTTTGAACCCTGTATTTTTTTTTACCTCCTAAGAATTATATGCACAAGCTCCAAACCGTCGCACATTGTGTTTATGTCACTTCATTACTATTTTTGTCCACGGACATAATTTGCTGATAATCGACCGCTGTTTTCAGACAATAAGCTACGTTCAGCTTTTTCTCTATAACGTGTCCCTGCGAAGACAAAAAGGCAGAACGTGGACAACATCCATACGATTGAAGTTGTTGTTATTTTTGCAGAGGTAAAAGTGGGCGTGACCACAGGTGTCCACACAAAGTCTAGTTAGGGATTAAGCTACATGACCTTTTTTATGTTCAGTGTTTTAGAATGTTCCTGTTCTTCTGCTGCTGATGGACCAAAACACCGTCCACAGCTTCCTCTTGGTCTTGCAGCTGAAGCAGAGACTAAGTAATTGAAAACCCTTTTACTCCAAATTATGGCCCTGTTCTGATATCCCTACTTTCCTGAGTACACTGTCTAAGACACTACACTCACTAAGTGCATGGATTTCAGCAGGTAAGTGTTGTTCCAAATCACATACTCCATGGTGTACTAACCGGAAATTACGATCACGACTGCCGCCATGCCTCGTTGGCAGCCAAAGAACACCCCCAATTTTCAGCAGAAGATTTGCCTGGCATTTTTACCAAAATTTGCAAAATGACTTCGTTAGAAATGTGGAGAATGCGACAACATCATCAGCGATGTTACGTCCTCCTCCTCCTGGCGGAGAACGCTCCAGTAAGTGTGATTACATTAATTGTACGTCATGAGATTACGAGTATGTAAAACAGCAAAACTTACATTTGTAAGGTTCAGTAGCTGCAGGCGCTGCCGTTCTGGAAGCCATTTTTCTTCTATTTTTCGAGCCAAGTTGGATCCGCCTCTTCTGTTACGTAGCTAAAATGTCAGTTGTTGAGTGCAAAAAGTGTACATAGATCCACACTTTAAGATTTGACTGTTATGAGGGCACTTATAGTACAATTATTTTCACCGCAATCGTAATGTGAACACCCTTCGTACTCAAACTAGGTACAGTAAGTACAGAGAGTATGAATATTGGAACACAGGGTAGGTCCTGATCCAGACCTCTTCTTCTTCTTGGTTTTTATGGTGTTTAGCAAGACAACAACGTACGCTATGTACTGGTGAAACGTGAAATCTAAGCAATGTTGATTTATTATTATTATTGGCTCTAATTATCAATGAAAACTTTAATTATCAGAATTATCTAAATGACGTCATTTTGTTCAATATCGGATCAATGCTTATCGGTGCTGATAATTATTCTACATCCTTTGTTTGGCAAAGAGGCAAAGAGAAACCACAAATTTAAACAGAACATTCCAAAGTATTGAAGGCTATAACAAAAGTAACATGAGGAAAAGAACATGTTGAACAATGTTGAACCACCTCATTGTGGAAGAGTCGAGTAAGAAGAAGCTGAGCTTATAGTGTCCAACCCCAAATTTACATAACTAATATATACAATCCATTAATACATTGGAAAAGAGCTCAAGTTCTAACTTACTTCTATCACCATCCTGTTCCACATCCTTATAATTCTTTTAAAAACTTATTTTATATATAGTTTGAGCTAAGGCTGTGATCTGGTAGGTTTTTGGCATCAATTTTATAAATATATAGAAACATTTAGACCAGGCACACCTGCAGACCTGAATTCTAAGGTCCGCACAGATCGCACGGACAGGGAGAGGGAGGATGAATCATAAGACAGGGGTGGAGGGTGTGTCCAACAAGGACACACAGACCAGAACAGGGGGACAATTCATAAGAGTGGGGGGAGGAAGTTCTCCAGAAGTTCAGCAATCTTTCTCCCCCCCCTCTAATTTCACTCTCTACACAGCCATATGAACCTATACCTGCAGGCGCCAATGATTTAGACAATAGCTACAATAAAAATAAAACCAATGGGGTCATTCGAGCTTCACTATGAATCGAATTCACCAATAGCAGCAAAACACATGAACCTTTGGACAACACCGCTGTGGACTCTGTAGAATTCATCTGACTAAACAGATCATATCAGGTCTTCTAACCACGTTCATACGTCTACACCAGTGCTTCTCAGCGGTTGTGGTACCGCCCCCAACAGGGGGCACCGGGCCTCTGTCGTAGGGCGTTTGGAAAGAGAAAGCTGAGAGGGGGCAGGAGGTTCATGGAGACGTAAAGGTGTCAATAAAGGGTGAGAACTAGTGGTCCAGACCCACCTTTGGCAAATGTCTGATAAATGAGCAGAGATTAAAGAGGGTGTAAGGGCTGTTTAATGCTGGTGTGCACTTGTGCATGCTGTACTACATTGGTCCAGCAGTCAGCGCCAAATCATTCTGGGCACAGCACCATGGTTATAAGGCTACGGTGTTCCAAAATGACTAATATGTCCAACAATTTTGGTCCCATCAACTTGTTTTCGTACTGTCTTCCTTGACCAAAAACTACGTAAGTCTGACAAATAGCAGCAGTCAGCTGTGTACAGGTTTTGTGTGATTCCTGAGAAACACACACATGCATGATAGGGGTGCAATATTACAGGTAGACTGTTGTATGATTTTTGGGCCACAGTTTCGGTTCAGTTTCAGTCCATGTTTCGTAAAGAGGATGTTTTTTTTCTCCCAAAATTTTATTTTTATTTTCCTTGTCAGCAAAAACTGAATTTCACAGTAGGAACAAATTGTGTCACAACGTGTTTAATCACGGGTCAAGTTGTGGTTTTCATGTACGTGGGTACAGGCGGGTGCGTTTTGGGTATTAAACAAATGTGGGTAGTGGGTCGGGGTGGTGGTACTCAGCAGGCGCTGGTTTTTTAAAGTAGACCTATGCAGAACTCGGATAAAGCCGCTTCTCTGTCCACTGTCTCTCACTGAGGGGCGGGGCTTCATTGTGCTTCACACGCATGTCCAGAGAGAGAGAGAGAGAGAGAGAGAGAGAGAGAGAGGTACAAGTGCCAAAGAACCAAACTATTATTCAAGTAATCAAGAAAACAACCGACAATGAAAATGACGGCCCTAAACAACACAACGCACAGTACAAGTACAAACAGACTCCAGTTCAGAGACTCTGATGACAAATTCAAATACACTTCACACACCATAAAAGCTCAAATAACAGGGGAAATGCCTCTGCAGCTTATTCCTGAGTCTACTGGCCTGTCTCATCTAGTTTTCAGATCAGCATGGAGCTCCACCAGAGCATCCCAGAATGCATCCTCACTCACAGGGAGATAAAAGCAGTGACGGGGGGGGGGGCAGTGCATGGAGGCTCAGACCAGGGGGAACAGGGCAGGTTTTTGGTTGGACTTTTCAACCACTAGGATTTTCCTGGTGTGAGTTGCATCAGTGTCCATGTTTCTGCAGCAGAAGCAAATGTCCAGGGCACATTTTCCCACAGCGAACAGAGCGATATATATTGATTCTTTTCAATATCGACCTTCAGCCTTAATTGTTTTCAAAAGCAGATATTTGATCAGAAGTAAAAATACTATAAGGCAGGGGTGTTAAACTTGTATTAGTTCAGTTCCATATACAGTCTAACATGGTGTAAAGTGGCCGGGACCAGGAAAGTAATAGAAATAATAGGATAGGAACTTTTGAGTGAGGGAAAAAAAAAACAAAAAAAACGCAAAATGAATGAAAATGTTTACATCTATGAATTGTACTCGAACAGAACATGTACAAATATGAACAACCTGAACATTTTTAAGTTAAATTAGTGCAATATTAGCGATATTACACCTCAGTTTATCATTTATACATGTGAATCACAACTTCCAGATCACAGTGGATCTACAAACACACAAAACATTCAATAACAAAATATTATTAAAATTCCACATACTTCTCTTAAGAGATTTCAGGTTATTCCCTTTTTCTTTTTTTCTTTTTTTTAGAACAGGCTAGTCTGTAAATGTCAACATCTTTGTTTAATCTTACTTTTTTTAAAACTGAAACAAAGGACAAAATTGCAGTCGTCATTGTTTATAGTTTTTTCTGACAGTATTTTATTGCCCTGATCAAATTTAGATTAAATTGACCTAAAGCGACTTTAAAATCCTTGATTGTTCATATCTTCAGTGTAATTTTTGCATTTCACAAATTTATCCCAGGGGCCGGATTGAACCCTTTGATGGGCCACATTTGGCCCCCGAGCCACATCTTTGACACCTGTGTTCTAAGGTATTTGATCGGGCACTTGTGTGGGCAGCACTTGAAGTTCAGTAAATGTTAAAAGACTATTTATTATATGTACATGTATTAATAATTTTATTTCTATTGCTGCATAAAAGTCTTAATTGAATTTTACAGTCAATGTGCTTTAAAAAAAATTTTTATAAAAAAATCTGCCTTAAATATGGACCTGAAAAATTGGCCTGAAAAAAATCATCCTCAGCCTTAGAAAAACCAACATCAGTCAGCCTTTAACAGTGAAAAAACCTAAATGTTGATGTTCAAAGTGGAAAAAGTGACTGAGAACGGTAAACTCTGGAAAGTGTCAAAGGACTTTTGGAATTTACCTGATAACCACATAATTATAATTACATATAATGACATTTTTGCACATTTATTATGTATATTTCTTTAATTATCATACTGATAATATATCGCAGAGGGTCAAATTCATTTTAATTCAGGTTCCACATTCAGCCCAATATGATCTATGAAGTAAAATTGCGTTATAAAAACATATATATCTACAAACTACCGTATAAAAATATGAATAACATGAAACAACCTCAAATCTCTTAAGAAAAGCGAGTAGGATTTTAACTATATTATGCCTCAGTTTATCATTTACTCATGTACATTAAAAACTTACAGAGTAAAGTGGATCTACAAATACACAAAATATTTAATAACAGGTAGAATATTGTAAAAAAAAAACAAAAAAAAAAACGAAAAAAAAAACAACTTATATTTCTTAAGACATTTCAGATTGTTCATATTTGTTCTGGTTATTCACATTATTTGTAAAAGAATAGTTCATAAATGTCAACAACTTCATGTCATTTTACCTTTTTTACACTAAAACAAAGAGAAAACTGTGGAATTGTCATTATTTATAGGTTATTATTACAGTATTTTACTGGTCGGACCCATTTTACATTATATTGGTCTTTACATCCTTGATTGTTAATGTCTTCCATGTCATCTTTGCATTTCATAAATTCATCCCACGGGGTGAATTAAAGCCTTTTGTGGGCCAGTTTTGGCCTCCCAGCTGTATGTTTAACACTTGTATATGTTGTATATTACATTTTGTACAAATTGCTGTTCTAATTTAGTGTCTTAATAGTGTTTTAACCCTTCCATGCATTAATTATGAGAACCTTAGTCAATATTTTTTTTCTTGAGTGTCTTTATTCCTCTTTTTAAAAAAAAAAAAAAAAATGCAATTGAAATTTTTTCATGAACCTATTTTTTGTAGTCACAAAAATATCCACTCAGCTGGACACCATGTATTTAATTTTGGAAGCAAAAAACAAAAACAAAACAAAAAAAACAGATATGTAAAATTGATCATTAGAAAGTGATATACTGTGTGAAAACTATGAAATAAAAAAATGTTAATAATGCCAAAAATGTGATGTGTTCTCACATTTTATCCTACTTTAATACTACTTATTACTCATTTCATGGAGATTATATGCAAAAATGAATAAATAAATAGTTTCTTAAAATGGTTAATTACAGTCTGATAACAATTAACACTTGCTTTACACTAAAACATGTAACTGCAGATCAGGTTTATCAAGAACAGTAAAGTTACACTAATTGTAAGAAATGCAGTGTTTTGGATGTTGGCTGATATGGAACTAAAACAACAAAACCCATGAATATACAAGAGACCAGCTGGAGAATAACTGTCCACTGTAGTGACCAGTCTGTATGAAAGGGTTCATATGTGTATTTGGTGTGTGTATATATTCAGGGCTATCTATATGACTGTATATTTAGAGATTTTTTTATTTTTTTTTATTTATTTATTTTTTTTTACAATTTTTCTCTTCTTTTTCTGTTTCAGTGATAATTTCTTTCCTGCTACTGTTTCTTCTATTTGAATGAAACGACTGTAACACCCAATAATTTCCCCCTGAGATTAATCACATATTCTGATTCTGATTGACTGATTGATAAAAGCTGTTGGCTGAGAAGAGGCTGAAAAAGCACAGCCAGCGCACAGCTACAATGTCAAGAATGTCTGCTATTGTTGGCAGCAAATGACGCTGAGAAGCATTTCAATCTAAAGATTCAGAAACTGTGTCTGGAAGAAGAATAAAAAAGGAAAAGAAAAAAATCCTAGCAAAGAAACTGAAATCAGCAGCAGAATGTGGAATGATGGCACAGCAGTTCCACAGGGAGAGTCAAAGCCCATCAGCGCCATCACCACCACCCTGTTCAAGTGTCCTCATGCTCCGGGGGGGCTGTTCTGTAGCAGACCCTGACCTCCGACCTCCCTGGAGGAACAGGGGGGTTGGTTTTGGGGGGGGGGGGGGTCGGGTTCTAGTATCACATTGATATAAAAGGACAAGAAAATGAGTGGAACAGCTTGTCATTTTCCATTCCCTGGATAAGCTTCTGATGTGCCTCAACTGGGCTCTGAGTAAAGAGGGTGAAAACCCACAAAGAAACATACAAAGTCACATTAAGGTTTACGTTTACAGACTCTTGGAGGGCTGGGAAAACTCAACTAGTGAGTGGGAAATGCTGGAAAAGAAAAAAGACACATGATTGACTGCTTTTACTGATGATTTTGGGGTTTTTTTAGGGGGTTATGATGATCAACAACAACTCAGTGGAGGTCACAGTTTGCCCTTCTTTTTCATTCCCTTGGCCTCTAAATCAAGCACATCTTCCTGCCAGTGAAATGAAAACCATGAATCCGTCACCTCTGACAGAAGTTGTTTCATAGAAAAAACCAAAAACCCAAGAGTCAAACAGTGCGGATGTGATGGAGCGGCTGGACCGGGGGGCACAGGCTTTTTTTTGGTTGTGTATGTTTTTTTTTTTTTGGTTTTTTTTTTTGCACCAAAGCCAGGACAAGGGGGTCTGCGAGAGTGTTAACAGCAGTCAATGAACACGCAGCCTGCATAGGGAATACACACACACACACTCTGATCTGCTGCAGTGGAGGAGTGCATTAGGATACACAGTGTAGCCTGCAGATACAAAGCGCATTAGGTGTGTACGCGTGTGTTAAATAGCATCAAGAGAGGAAATGTCTGTAAAAGAGGGGGGGAAATGTGCAGAAATGTGCACCCGGAGAAGTACCGAGGTGTGGGAAGAGCCGGACAGACGCGGCACACAGGACGTCCACACATGCATCCATTCACATCAGTCATTTTTCTTTCTTTTTGCTTCACTTACCGATCTGAACGCTGCTCGGGAAAGCACCCATAGTCAGTCCCCAAAAGCATGAGAATATTAACACAAACCAGTCGCCAGAAGAAATCCTCATTTTGTTTCGGTTATAAACTGATGAGAGACATCGAGCAGGTTTAATTAACACCCCCGGGGCAAAAGCAACATCACAAGCTCCCCCCAAAAACAACACACAAACAGATCTGTTTGAAAAAAACAACAGGACCAGACGCCCGTTAAATATCCATGTCTGCCTCTTTTTTTCCTCTTGGATGTTTTCCCCCGCAGTGCCGCTCGTTTTTTGCCGTCAAACTGCGTCCGTTCGTCCGGCGCCGGAGATTTTGCGCACAACACCACCACCACCAAGAGGCGGAGGAGGAGGAGAGGGAGGGGAGGAGGAGGCGGGGGTTGGTTGGTTGAATGGATGGTTGGATGGGGGAGAATCAGCATCAGCCAGCGGCGGCCAGTGCGTCTGGATGCGGCTCAAAGTCACATCACAGCTGGAACACGCACACGCGCGCGCCCCGGACCCACCGGAGATTCAGGAAGGCATTCCCCGCAACCCCCTCCACACCAAAAACTTCTAGACCCAGGGAGGATGTGAGTGAAGGCGGACTGGGGGGTTGATGTGTGCCAGTGTGAACCTTTAACACCTGACTGGAGGGAAGGGGCTTTTATTTGACACACTTCGGGTTCCCACAGGAAACACCTGTGCAGGTTGGAACACATTCTGCCCTCTGGTCACGAGCTCTATAGAACTACAGCTATCGATTACTTTTGTGATAATTAATCTATTGATTATTTTCTTAGTTTAGTTCAATTAAACGATTATTTGAATAAAGAAAATGGTATAAATATGAAACAGACTTGTCTGAGAAGGACACACATGTCCTTTATTCCAGAACCAGATGAAATAACCACAAAAAGTAGCCTATAAAAGTAAAAGGATGAAGAAAAAATATGTGTATAGAACAATAACAACAGAAAGTATATATCAGAATAACTACAGACGCAAATAACAAAAAAAAAAAAACAGTTCAGTGACAACTATAAAATATATATGTGCACTGCAGTCTTCAACACATTTGCAAAGGTGCCCCCCATTTGAAAACGTGCAGAAAAAAGTAACCGCTACAGCCAGGATTCAAACCCGTCTTCTTTATTGTAATCCAATGCATTACATATCGCGGTGTCCACCCACTGTGGTGCTGCTACAGACTTGCTCTCTGGTTGTCTTTGTCCTTTTTGGGATGTGACATTTATTCCTGTGGGGGGTGCTTGTGTGCAAAGTTTTGCAACTGGAAGGCTCTCCTATCTTATATTGGAGAGGGGAGGGGCTTCTACTGCTCATGGGCAATTTGTAACTAGTGTTCATACATTAAAGGGAGTTAAAGCTAAACTAAAGCCTAATAATTATGAAGAGACAGCTGTTGATTCCAGCAGCATTTGGGTGTGCATGAAAAACAAACGGGCAGCCACAGAAGGTATGACTGTTTTATTAGACAGAACTTTGGCCACAGAACACAGCTAGTGTCAAACACAGGCCTTTAACTAACTGATGTGTGTGGGTACATGTGGCTGCTAAAGGTTTGTGTGAATTAAAACGCGTGTAAACTCACATGTACATACAAAAAAAAAAAAGTACAAACTGATTTACTAACAGTGTGCACAAAGGGTGGTGTCCTTTAAAGGTGCGATAGTGTATCTGCATCCAGTTCGTACATTTGACATAACGAATATGAAATATGGGATGTTTACACACAATTGTACGTGTGTTGGGAGAAGAACATGTAAATATATGATTTTAGCACCGGAAAAGTGATTTACTGAACCCAAAGGTAATTTTGCTTATAGAAACTGTGTCTATATTTAACAGGTCTCGAAGGGAGGGGCCAACGGTTTGGATGTGCACACATGGAAGTGGTTATTGTTGCAAGAAGGAGACATTGAAATGATGAAATAAGACTCAGAAAACCTTTTTCCCCCTCATGTGAACATTTTTGGAATGACAGAAGAAAAAATTATTTAGACATATTACATTTACGGATCTCGGAAACAAGCCATGCTCTAAAGCTCCAAGCCCCGGCTCCTGCTGGGTTTGTAGGTGTGCTTAGCTGTGGTGTGACCCAGGACACCAAGCAGCAGTGTGGATGTCCAAGCTCCAGGTTCTCCATCAGCTCCCAGTAAGACCTGACTCAGCCCTACCCTCTTGTTACTTTTCGGTGTTATGACCCTGGGTTATAATTTGTTCTGTGTTTTTTTTTTTCTGGATCATGTTTTTCCCCAGTCCAGTAGGGGTGCTGTGCTTTTTGTTGCCTTGCCTTCTTTTCAGGAAGAAGCTGTGATTGGAGAAGCCTGATGGACCACCCTTTAAAAATGGCCTGGGACCCAGTTGCTCTCTCTCTCTCTTTGTTGCTGCCAACTTCCAACTTAATCTTCTGTGTATTCGTCTAGCAGACATCATGTGTTCATTTGAGAGTGTTTGTAAATAGTTGTATATAGAGTTTTATGTTAGTTGTGAAATCATGTATGTTTTCTCGTAGGAGAGGGCGGCTCTTTTTGTTTGAACAGTTTCTTCTGTTTTTTCGATAGGAAGTTTCGATTCATATGTTGTATTTTATTTCCCTGTTTTGTTTTGAAATAGAGTGCTTAAGTTTACCTTTGAAGAAGAACTTTTTGTTTGTTGTTTTAGCTGAGCCCTCTTCTACCCTCCTTTATTTATTTAATATACCTTTGGAATATAGGTTTTTGGTTTCAGTCTTGCCTTCGTAATTGGGAGTTGGGAGTGAACAAAAGTTGAGCACATTATGTACGTCCTGGTGAACCTCTAGGCTGGGACATAACAGTAGGCAACAGAATAAAGCCATAAGGTACAAGTTTGAGGAACAGTGATGTATGAAGCCATGTGATTGTAAATCGAGTGTCAGACTTATGTGCTGTCCATGGTGCTGAAGTATGTATGAGGGGTAAACAGCCCCTCTGAGGCTCCATAAGTATCATTCATTGTAAATGTTGATAACGGAACCATCCAGCATCACTTCATGATGGTTCTGTAAATGAAGCTGGCAGCGCTTGCCAGTGCCCCAGCACGAGGCCAGGATCCAATCACCCCTAAGGACCTACGGTTTGCTCTCTTTGCACTAAGGTGCAAATCAACAGACCTAAGAACTCCAGTAGTGAGCCGGACAGCACCAGCTGTGCGCCCAGCACACGCCCCCAGCTGTTAAGGCGAAGACACACTAACCTGACTACAACTGCTGACCATTGCCAGAAAAGCTAGCCCGACTGATCAGTCAGCGCCCATCTTCCTGACATGGTCAAAAAAGTGTAATGAGCACACCAATTCATCTACCAACTTGAGCATATGTTCTGCACTTGCACGAGATGTAAAAACAGAAAATGATCAAACACCACTCTAGACCAAAACACAGGGGTTGTTGTCATCAGTCATTGTTTTCAGCAGAGATTGTTAAGTTGTCAAGACTGTTTGTTGTTGTTGCACTTGTTGAATGGATGGTTAGTAATAAGAAGATACTGGCGTTGTCAGCTCTCTGGCTTCTTCTTGTGGAAGAAGAAAGATGTGGGTTAAAACTAAGGTGAAATCGCACTTTGCTAATAATGCTAATAGTGTTCCCATCGTGGAATGAATGAAGTCCATAGTCAACATTGACTTGGCACTCATTCAGATTCAATATGAGCAGTAAATGGACTATTATAGAAGACAATCAGAGGTGATTTCTTTCAGACTGCAAGGGAAACTCAACTTTCTCTAAAATGTCCAAAATTAAATGGTCAAATATGTACAGTTGTGTTAACATTTCACTGACTACAAAAGCATTAGAATCAACTACTTATCACAAACTGAGTCCATGTTTTTACTTCTCATACATTCCCATAGTGCTGTTTTCATTGTTAGTGCATTTATCCACAGAATTTCTTCTTCTGTGGTTTCACGGTGCTGGTGCTCAGCAGCTTATGCATTGTCGCCCTCTACTGTCTCTACTGTGATATGAAACAGAGCATTTGTCCATAGAAGCTGAGCGTCCATGCACTTCAGTGTGTTTCATTGCCCCCAAACTCAATGGTCATTGGTTAAATGTCCCGATTTTGTCCCACCCCCGGATGCCCAACATCTCTGGGGGTGAAGGGAGCTGTGGGCGGGGCTTCAGCTGGCTTGGATGCTGGGCTTCTGCATTGGAGGAAGATTGGAGGATCAGTCAAAAGGCTGAATCCTGTTTTGATTGACAGGTATTTTCAGATCTACACTGTCACTTGACTGCTCAGATTATCAGTCCCATCGCAGATTTTGCAAGCGAAGTTGGAACTAAGACAAACTGCGATCCATTTGTTGGCATTCACTCAGTGAAATGACTTGTTCATTTCTTACACTGTTAATAAAACACTCTCATTCTATTTTCTTGTTTCAGTTTAACATAATTTCAATAATTCCTTGTTCAAGTTTAATATCGTTTCGTTAGATAGTTCAATCAGTCACACTGTTGGCTAGGTCAGACTGAACTAGCTTGGTAGCATCACAGGTTCAGAGACCGTTTTCTTGAAAAGGAAGAGGCAGAATTTGCATATAAATAAATGGACACATTTTATTTTGTGAACTGACAATGAGCTTCCCCTGTTTGAAAGCCCAGCACTGAAGATAATAAAAGTGTGAAGTACCTTAGTACAGCTGGATTCACATGGAAACTTCTTGTTCACTGATTTGCTTGTCAAGGGCTATCATTGCACCAATCAGGTTGGTCCAATTGAATGATGAGTAGTGGCCAATTACACATGTTGAATTACCTGAAAAGACTGGACATGGCATTAACGATGGCCAATCACACAGAAAATACCAACCAGAGTCATGACTGCCAGACGACGTCCAACTGCCAAAAGTCAGGCTGGTGTGTCTTCGCCTTTAAACATAGCTGGGAGCTGATGGAGACCTACTCAGAACTGGATCCAAGGTCCGTTTAAGTTAAATGTGACTGATGGAGAGCCTGGACCTTGGAGATATTATGCAGCTTGCTGTCCTGGGTGACCACAGCTGCGCACCTACAAGCCCAGCAGGAGCCAAGCTTGATGTAGGGCATTGGAATAAGCATGTGTGAAACACAACCATCGAACCAATGTTTAACAGCAGGAAAATTAAGGAAATTAAGCTTTGATTCAGGAAAATTGTAATGGAAAAACTTCACTGATTTAATGAATGAATGAATTAAGTAATGGTTTCTGCTCTGGTCTTTGTAATCTTGTGATAAACTGTCTCAACATTGTCTTCAGTGTGACTGCAGTTCTAAACCACACAACAATGGAAACTGCAAATCGTAATCTCAAAACATTATTTTGGATTTACTCTTTAGTTTTTGACATGGATACAACAGTAGGGTTGGAACTGCAGTGTAGTGCATGAATAAGTACCAGATGAACTGCAAATGCTTGTGGGGAAGTTCTAATGAACAATCACTCAACTGGAGACTTTGAAATAAGACATAAAATGAAAACAGGGAAAAAGCAGGTACAAAGTACAGGTAATAAAACACTGCAATGTAGCCCCACTTTGTGGGTTGAGATGTGAAGATGTGGAACATAGACTTTAAGATGCTATAGCCAACATAAGTAACAGGAAGGGAAAAAAATCCCCTTTGACCTTTGCAGAACCGCAACCCCATACCGACTGTCTTTGATTAGATAGACTGAGGTCCCCCAAAGGAGAACAGCATTTGGAAGATTCATAATTGACATTTATAGTGACAAATGGCAAAATTGCTGTTGGCTTAAGACTTCGCAGAGACGCAGAAAGGTACAATTTCCTGCATTATCACAGGATACAACCCTTTGGAATGTGATGGCAGTAAGAGAAACACCAGATGTGGAGAACCCCCAAAAAGAGACAATCAACCAACTAACTAAGAACTAAAGGGTTTCATGTTTGAATGTACTAATGTTTATATTTCTGTTTATGATAAGCTCCTTCAAAGTAATCTGATTGTATATGTGCTCATGTAAAGTCAGCCACATAATGTGTTGAAGCCACACATGTTATTTGATCTCATTTACATGTTTGTTTTTGCACATGAACTATTGGTATAATCGCAATGTTATTGTGATACTAATTTATTGTAGGTTTGATTGGCTCGGAAACTGACGTTGGTAAGGGTAATTTTTATTACCGAGTCGAAATCAGGTATCTTGCAGCAGACATGCAGCTGACATCTCAACAGGCCTGAGCAGACCCTGTAGAAACCAGAGATCACAAGTCAACCACGCCCCCTATGCAAAGGACTGCGAGGTGGGCTGGACTGATGCCAAAACAGACAAAGAACAATGTCCAAGGATTCATCGACATTCAAAACTGGGGCGTCCGGGTCCAAAAGCATAAAGAAACCAGATGAAAGTTCCCCTTAGTCTTTCTTTTTGTCTGGGTCTTCTCTTTCTTTTTGCCTTCGGTCTTTCTGCTTCTTCATGTCTTCTTGTGTCTCCGGACTTTGTGACCGGTCTGCTGATCCCAACATGCTCAAGTGCCTACACTTGTTGCCTGTGTGCGTGTTTTCAACTGCATCTCCTCCAGACCACCTGCAAAGCTCTGTCACTCCCGAAAAACTCATCTTGCCCGCACAGGTGCCAGTGTCTTCCAAATGCATTTTCTCAGTGTACATCTTCAGATGGCCCGCAACGTAAGCGTCATCTGACGACTTACTCAACCCCTTCAACTGTAGCACGCCTGTATGATCTGCCACACTCCATCTCTCCACATGTTTCTTCAGCCTCGTCACTAAGGCAATGGATCAACAATGATCACCAGCCTCCAGTGTGTGTTGATCAATGAAAGCTCCAACCTCTGGCCTTGTTCATCTCCACCACAGAAAGATCGGTCTAAGCATAAGATGCCTTGATTCTGACCGTGTCCCAAGTTGGCAGATTAATTTTAGTTCCTGAATGATGTCAGTCTGATTCTTTTAAACTTTCTATGTCTATTTACCAAACCTTTTTATCAGAGTTTTAAACTTTCATTGTCTTTTCACATCTCTTTCTTCTTCTCTGTCTGATTGTTTCGTAGTTGCTCATAATTTTTTCTTGTGTGTTTGTATGTTATTATAGATTAGTAATAAATTCAATATTTTTAAATAAAAGTATTTTCTCTTGCTTTCTTTGTGTACTTAAGATTTGTACCTCGAGATCAATGAGCCGCAAAACGAACTTTTTTATTAAAATATAAGTGTAGCACCTTCAGATTGAGATCGCAAGATCAATTAATTAATTAATTATTGATCAATTAATTAATTGATCAATAATCAAAACAAGGTCCCGTTTTCCTTTGAAAGAACAGCTGGTGCCCTTGAGGATACTTCAATATAACTCCTGTTAAATTGAACTGTTAAATAAAGATATCTTTTATTTTAATTCTAATAATATGATGCCGGCATTTAACTTTTAGTCTTATCCAAATTTAATCTAGACCAATTCACGCTACAGCAATCTATAAGAACAGTGTTTGTGTTTTAGCCCTAATTAAACACCACTATTAAAACCAATCTATGGTTTCAACTCATGTTGAGAAGCAGATCCACTGTTCCAGCTGTTCAATGTGGCAATTCTACTAGAAATGCAGATATTTCGGTAAAACAATGCTCAGGTACAAATATAGTAGGCAATCTTTGACGTCCTTCCCTCTGTCACTTTACATTTAAATCAGGTTTTCAGCAGAGGCCATGACTGTAGGAGCAACAACTACAGCTCATATTGGATTCACACTGAAACACTTAAGCCTATGATTACGACCCAAAAGTCCAAATCAACATCTGGGTGTATTTTGTATCATATATATTATATACAACACATGCTCAAATAAACATGACTCAGATTCTCCTCTACATACAACAGACATGTGACTCATATATTCTGTCCTAACGGGCGATTCTATAATCAGAGGTTTACAGGTGTGGAGCAGCCAGGCAAGAGAAATGTCACTGTTTTGTACATTGTAATGCAATGGCTTAATAGAGGATTGTATATATCTCCTTGACATCAGGATGTCCTGGTTCCCCAACACCTGACACGGACCTTGTGGTCCTGGGCGTCGTTTGAGCTGGTATGACTTCACCATTTATTGTATTGTATATTGAAAAGTCAGCTGAACGGCAAAAATGAGATCCAGGCCATTAACACCTACGCCCTGCCAGTGATCAGATGCCCAGCTGGCATAATATCCTGGCCACTGGAGGAGATACAAGCCACTGATATCAAGACAAGGAAGCTCTTGACCATGCATGGAGGGTTTCACCCCAAATCCAGTATCCTGAGGCTGGACACAAAGCGAAAGGGCCGAGGACTAGTAAGTGTCAGAAATACTGTCCAGGAGGAAACGGTGAACCTCTAGGAATATATCAAGAAGATGGCCCCCAGTGACAAACTGCTAAGTGAATGTCTCAGGCAACAAAAGCCCGATAAGGATGAGGAACCAGAGGGGCCATCATGGAAGGACAAGCCCTTGCATGGCATGTACCACCGACAAATTGAGGAAGTGGCTGATATCGAGAAAACATACC
>JAQQZY010137009.1:0-19520 GCA_030068375.1 Ostorhinchus rueppellii | reverse complement strand
CCCACGCAGACACGGGGAGAACATGCAAACTCCACACAGAAAGGTCCCAAGGTCCCGTCCGGGAATCGAACCCGGGTTCTTCTTGTTGTGAGGCACGAGTGCTAACCACTGCACCACCGTGTCGCCCGGTAATTATTGTTTTTTGAGTTTTTTTTCCCCACCAATGAAAAAGAAAATTATCACACATTGCAGCTTTAATTTAGCCCAAGAATTTTGGCCCGACATTCAAAGATCAGCTCTTGTCTCGCCTCCCATTTCCTTATATTATTTGATCAAATCAGTCTTTATTACTTATTTTTAAGGGAAATAATTGCAGCTACATAGGAGAACGGTCATCAGTCTTAGCACTTTCTCATTTACAATGATAAATTTATCTGGACCGAGAATCTTGGCTCCGCTGCACTATCCATTGATCATCTTCACAGCTATGCCATTAAATATTTATCCAGTTTATGCTCTGGTGGCCACAGTTCAGTAATGGTCACCGTGACAAGTGTGTAAAAGATCAGCAGCTCAACAAAGGCATCCCTTCATGTGTCGGTTACCTCTAGCTGCATTCCTGCAGGTCATCACACACTGACAAAGCCATGCCAGTCTGTGAAGTAAACAGAAAATACACAGTGAATCCCTATGTTAACAGTGTTAGCATTAGCTTACCCACCCTCGTTTCCAACACCATCCCCCAATATTTAATACATGGAAATTTCCTAGCCCAGGGGGGCCTTTGAGACAGATGCAGCACAAAGTTGTTTGTCTGGGCCTGGTAGTTGTTTACATGACTGTGAGCGTCATCCTCCATCAGCAAACATCGGCGTTCACAGCCTTCATTTTCCCACATGGGTCAATTACAGAGAGGGTGATGGGCTGTCTCTGCAGGGGTCCGGGCATGTTGGGATTGATGCAAAGTTTTAAATAGCACAGTTCATGAACGTGGAAATTTACTGTCGTAGAGTATTATTTTTAGTACAGGCTACAGCTGCATAAAATACACACTTACGTATATATTTTGGGAGTTTTAAATTTGTTTTGCAGTGCTCTTTGTTTTTCTGTATCTGCATAATATATAGGCAGTAGAGTAAGTACTTTTCTTCCAGCCTGGCCAGCCATCCAGTGTTCTCAGAGTATATATGAAATCTCTGCATATATTTTATCATTTTCTTGTTCTACCATATATCAACTATTGTGTGGTGATATGGGGTAATAATTATAAATTCCATTAATTCCATATTCTTACTTCAAAAAAGGCAAGTCAAACTGTTAAACAAGCACAGTACTTAGCTCCAACAAATGCCCTATTTATAAAATGAAATGCTCTAAAACTACACAATCTTGTCGACCTTAATACTCGTATCCTGATGTATAAAACCCATGACCATATGCTCCCCTTCAGTCTACTGGAGATGTCTGAGCCCAGGCATAGTCACTATAATTTAAGGGGAACTAAAATCTTCAAATAAATTAAGTGTAGAACATATATAAAAAGCCCGTGGATCTCTGTTAGAGGGGTACATCTGTGCAATAATCTGGATCAAAACTTAAAAATGTCTTCTTCAATTTGTGCATTTAAAAGGATGTATAAATCCACTGTAATAACAACATATAGAACATTATTTGAATTAGTGAATATCTAGTTATAATATAGAAGAATGCATAAAATAAGATATTGTAATGAATTAATACAGACTATCATGATTAGGAGATATCACATTTTTAAAATGATTGTATTTGTAGTAAATATTTGAAGTGCATATAAATATTACATTTTTTTTTTTTTAAGGGTTGATTATGCAAATCTGATTGTGCCTGAAGTGACTTAAAAGTGTATGTAAATGGTTTGTATGGAAGCTTTATGTTATTGTAAAATATACAGAAAAAAGTGTGTTAAATCAAAGGAAGCAGAATTAATTTAGTTTGTAAAAAGGGGGTGGGATTTAATAAGTTACACTTCTTCCCACTCCTTTTCGAGGGCCAAAAAATTTTGTTTGATCATGTTGTGTAGCTCTTTATTATCTGATGATTCTATGTGCTCAAAATAAACTAAACTAACAATTCAGTATTCAGAGAACAGTCTGGAATTGGGCCAGTCACTGTGAAATATGCACATTCTATTCCATACTGAACCGATCACAAGTCTGGGGGCGGGTGTTTGACAATGTAACACATGCACCGGCTTCTTTTGTCGCGAGTAAAAGTCAGTTCCAAGTCCACAAATCTCTTTACAACTGTTGTTTACTTGATTCAAAAATAAGGATTGAATTACAGATTACACCCTGTATTCTCAAATTTATCTTATCTGTGATTGTTGTACTCAGCGCTTGTCATTCCCGGCTTCATATTTGGAATTAAGCCCTGGGATTCCAGATGAATTTCTCATTGACAAAGAAAGATAGCTTTAGATGAAGAAGGCTAATTTTCTTCCCCTAAAACTATTGGCGCATACAGAGAGGGTGATTCCTGCCACAGAGTTAGCTAATGTAGAATTAACCATGCATTTATTTGCCTTGATCCAGCATTAGCACTGTACACATCTACTCCTTGTGCATTTAGGAGTAGAACAAAACTGGAAAATCCTGACAAATCCTTTGAACTAACTAGTTACCACACCTTTTTTTTCAGTGGTTTGATAACAAAAAATAGGACAAAAGTTTAATTTTCCGCACGATTGATCTTCACAACAGAGCTCCAGTGCTTACACTTTTTAAGCCTATAGTAAAAAGTCTGACTTGTATAACAACTTTGCCCCTTGATCTCCTCCACATCTGCTTTCATACACGAGTTTCAATCAATTCACTTGTTTTTCTTCCTTCTGTACTGGCATTTTATTCATTTAGCATTCTTCCCATTCTTTATTTGTTTCACTTTGATTGTGGTGCTTTAGATTTTTTCATTAATATTAGTGTGTCTCTTATTCCATGCAAACCAACATTATGCGCTTCTGTTTTTTTAGACATTTAGTAAATATCTGTAAAGTTTTGCGCATCTGTCCAATGGAAAAGCAACTCGTGATTGTTTAGTTGCCCCACTGATTTATTCCTCGACAGAAAAATCATGGTAGACCTGTACTTTACACAACCAACTGGCAGAAAGACACATAGTTGCTCATACATGCAGGAACTTAGAAAAACATTACGCATGCCAAAATATAATCTCCCCCTTTCATTTCCATCAGAAATCTTTTCACTCACTGCAGTCACTTTATCATGTCATTTCAAAGATCATCAGCAATTTTTAAAGGATGAATTTTTCTCCACCTTCCCAAGGCTGATCTGTCAAAGAACTGATAGAGAGATAAGTCTAGACATCAAATGCCGAAGGGATCCAAAACTTACAGAATTCTAACCGTTGCACTTAATAATCTCTTGTTTCTTTCCCTTTGTTGTTCGATGGGCTTTTAAAAGCCTACAGTCATTGTCACCTTTGTAAGGGTACATTTGTCTAATGTAATAAAGCGGTGTCACGCTCCCAGTTGTTAGTCCTTCTCAGCTATTGTTTTAGTCAGAGACATGGGGGTGAAGTGTGGTATAGATATGCAAATACACACCCACCATTGAATCTTTAATTTACTTAATTAATGGTGTTACAGGGGTTATCAGACAAAGTGGGAGACTGGTGGCAGCACTTTCTCATGACCTCGAAGAGTGGGTGTACATGAAGCTTCAAAACGGTCCATTACCCCCAAGGGGAGGACTTTGTTTGTGGTCGCCACTTAGAATCAGCCCCCACGCAGAAGGAAGAATAAAGCATCCCACAATACACGGATTACTATATATACTGTATATAAACCCCCTCATACAGAGTACATTGTGCAAAAACATACTGATATAAAAGTCCAGTACTGGCATGTGCATGTCATATTACTCTCTGGTAAACAGACCAAGACAGACTCAGTGATGCATTTGTGTTCAATTTAACCCATAGTGTTCAAATATGCAAACAAGTGAAATGACAGGTGTCCCTATACATTCTGTCTACCATTCTGTCACCAACAGCAGGAGAGAATCTTAGATCTTTCAAGATATGATCAAGATATGAGATGTCCTCTAGATGTCCACGTCGTCCTCAGGGAATAACCAAGACACATCTCTATTTCATCTTTTAGTCCCGTCACTGCCAAATGCCTGGAGAATCTTAAAGCACCATAGAAAGCAACGTATTAAGACTGGCATTGCTTATCGTATATTTCTGCGTAAATTAGCTTCAAAGCTTTCTGTTATGTACCTTTTGGGGAAAGAAACCATCACTTTCTAACTCACACACAGAACTCAACACGAGGTAGGCATAAATTAAATCAGGTTTTCCTCTCCCTAGGGCCACTGAGCATTGCTCCGTATGCTAGAAATGTCCTTAATGACTGAATCAACATTTCTTTCTCTTTCAGGATGCAGCAGATACCAGAGCCGTCAAAGAAAACTTAGATGATTTGCTTTCTGTCTTTGTTTCTTTGCTCTTCAACCTTTCAGTCTTTCTTTCACCAGTATTTTACTCTGGTTTCTTAATGTCCCTGATGTTTCAGAATAGTCTACAAAGATGGAAACGCACTGTAGTGTTAACCGTAACACGATACTCATCTTCAGATGATGTTTGTTCCTCTTTACAGTGCAGTCATTTATTTTCAGTTTTATCTGGTATATGTCATGGTAGTCCATTAAGGAGAACTTGGGGAAAATGTTGCTCCTTCATTAGTCATCACAATATGATTGGCCACGTCCAGTATTAAAAACACCACTTTGAAATGGACAAGTTCTTGCTAGCAGCCAAGCCCACTGACCAGATTAGTCTGTCACAGTGAATCCTAAAACTGATGTACTGTTCCCTCATTCCCTTCCACTCTCAAAACTAGCATCCCTGTCAAAACTACCCAAAACCCCTCTGTGGAAGTTGATTTGCTAACTCTTGTCTCTTTTACTAACAACAAGCTTCCGAATTCTTCCAATTTGATTCTTTTCATTGGTGAATTTTTCTTTTCCCTTACCTTTTATGATTTTAACAACTAACACTGTGTCATTCACGGAATGTGAACCATCTGTTGTTTTCTCTACTTAACTTGCGACTTACATACTAACAAATGTATGGTTATCCTTTTATTACTTTTTTTATGATTTTTATTAGATGACCCTTGAAATCTAAGTAGTTACAGTTGCTTTCTTTATTTCTTTATTTGGATGTTTTACAACAGAAACAAAAGGAGAATACATTTTTTAGCTATAGCACATACTATCGCATTGCATTTTTTTGCATAGAAACAACACCAAAAAAGAAGCTGATTTTTATTTTTTCTTTCCCACTTTTTTGGGGTTGAGGTGTGTTTTCTTGAGTTTAAGGTTTGTCATTTTTTTTCTTTCTCCTCCCCCTGTTTTCTCCTGAAGCACGCAGGCATTGGACACGCTATGGTAAACAAACTGCATTATATGGTAGATATCATTCTAATTGTCTTATACTTTGGTTTGCCCTGGGTTTTCCGTTACCTCTTTCTATTCTGTTTGCTTTACTGAAAGTACAATCCGTCATCAGTTCCAAGGTAGCTGAAAAACTCCACCTCTCTGTTTTTCTTTTAGCCCTCTCTATATATGTTATTGCTTTTTATTGCCATCCAGTTTTCCCCCTCCTGAAAAGAACGGTATACATCCAAAGAGGTCTGCCCAAAAGTGTCAATTTAGATTCGAGTGTCTTATTTATTTATTTATGTTTTTGCTATTTATTTTCTTTCCCTTTTTCTTTTTTTTTTTTTGGTTATACTTCTCGAACTATAAACACTATCCGTATGAAGAAATAAAGAATCATAATGCAAACCATATTTTAAATTGACTATTACAAAAGTATTAAAATATATTATTTTTTTCTTTTTACCCTGTTTCCTCCCAGTTTATTTTCTCAGAAGAACCCTATGAAGTGAGCATACACAGCAGACATCCCAGGCAGACAAATGTCCCACCTATTGCATCTCCAGTGAGAGGAAGTAAAACAAGAATACTTGCCTTTTCTATAATTTATTTTCCGAAATTTTTAACAGCATATGAACCAGTGAATAAGCCATCTCATTGCGTTGCCTTGGCCGGACCTGTTCAGCCTGTTATAGAGCTATCTAGACTTGCCATCGTGTGGTTTATGGAGTCATGAAGAGTATTTACTACTCTTGATTTAGTGGCCAAAGCCCTCACTGTAAAGTAGGCCTCAAATGAGGGCTTGATCCCATTAGCAGCCTTAGGCTGATTTATGATCAGAATGGAACTGATCTCAGACCTGCACCTGAACACACTCCATCTCGAACACACACATGTACACACTTAATAAAGGGTTTTAAGGTGGCAACAGTCCCTTGAAACTAGGTGCAGAGATTACAAAACCAGAAAGGCTGATTACAGTTTGTAATAAAATAAAATTGGTAATAAAATAGCAATTGCAGCTTTATTAACCTACAATTTGGGAGTGTAAATATTTTGAGGTGTTTATGTAATCAGATGTGTTATAAATATTAAAATGTTCTGATTAACATTTTACAGGGACCTCACACCCAACACATAGCATGTAGTCTAGCCATGGTTAAGATTTACTTGTTTTCACTGGACCTCTCCGAATTCGTAAATGACACTCTGCCCATTGCTGCAGACCATAAGTGGACCTGCCTGGAACAACCTGAACTGTGTGTGTTCGATTCCTCATTAACACTAACACTAATTTATTATACTTTACTGGCCTCACCCCTTGCATGAAGAGACCGTACCCCACTTCCTAATCCTTTTTTTTTTTTTTTGTTCTTTTTAAGAAACAGATTGCATTGAGTATATATGTATATGTATATATCATGGCTAACATATATACATACATATATCAATTGTTCTAATATAATCAATATGGCCATAAAACATGTTAGCCACACCCTCTTGTTGTTTTCTTTCTTCCTTTTACTTTAATTTCATTTTTTACTCCTAAGTTTAACTTAACCAAATTAACTTACTAAAATGAATAATGACCTCACACCTTATCTTGCTGAAACAAAAGGGGAAAAAAATGAAGAGGGGAGACTGACTTTCATTTATCTTGGTGAATAGACTGATTCCCGATAGAAGGAGTCTGAAGTTGGAGTCCCTGTTTCCAGTTAGGACTGACTGACTCTAAAAGTTCACAAAAGTCATGCGGTAATTTGAGCTTACATCAGAAATATCGTGGTGAAATTGTAGCAGGGGCATTCGGTAATGACTAAGAATGAATGTTTTCTCCTGTCAGATGGAGGACAGGAATACTAAGACTAGCATTATGTCCTACCATCAAAGCTGATGACTCTGTTCACCAAGACAGGGATTCCCTCTCTTCCCTCTTAGTTTTCCCTATTCTTTAAAAAACCCTCTCATACCTGTTGATTTCATCCGTGATTGGTGACATTCGACCCATCCTGTCCCACTTGCCCCTCCCAACTTAAAATATCCAGCGGTTGTATTCCTGCACCCAGTCTGCATGTTCCTATCGGCTAGAACGTCTTCTCATCCTCATCCTCACAGGGTGTTCCTGCTGCTCTAGCCCAGCGCGTGTCAGTCTGTTGTACACGTGTTTTGTAGTTTTAAAATATAATTTTCTTTTAGTTTCTATTAACAATTTTTTGCATTCTTGTCCAAAAAAAACCCCCTAACATTGAAAGCTTTGTTCCTTTTCTCATTTGTCTGGTGTTGTGGTGCCCTACAATTATATTTACTTCCCCATCATGTTCCCACTTTAATGCATCCTGCCAGATGGTTTATTTGTTTCTTTTTTTGTTTAATAGTCGGTCTGTTTGTGTTGTGTCTAATGGACTCTGTCCTCCATCCCCATACTTCCTGTCATCTTCCCATTTAAGTGCATGGCTTGTGTGTCACCCTGTTAGCTTGGATGGATTCATTTTGTTTCTTCTTAACAAAAACAAACCCTGTCACTTGAAATAACACATTCAGTCCAAATCTGGATCTGATTTGAGCAATCAAAGTGCAGAGGACTTTTAAAGAATCCTCACGTCTTCCTACCACTCTGACTAAATTTACTAAAACAAGCGTGTTACTAATCTACTGTTTGAATCAAACCTTTGTTGTAACTGTACTAACAACCATTTTTGTGTCTGACTTTCCCTTACTTACAAAAGTACTAACCGATTTCGTTCACCCTCCAACCCTTTTAATTCTCTTCGGCACACTGCTAAAGAACTTCCCCCTCTCTCTTGCCCATTCTTTTAACACCAAAACAGTAAACACCCCAAGCTCCCCAAACTGTATTTATGTATCTATTAACTTAGGGAGGTAGTCCAGTTCCTGAATATGCAATTTGCCAACAACACACATCATGTTTAAGCCCATTTGTCACTATAAATTACAATGAACGTACAAGCTGCCAGACACCTATCAAAGTCCACCGATGGATGAGTACCCTGTCTATTTCTTCCTGTGGGTCTGACATTGACCTGACTTAATAGAGGTCCGTGTGGGTGATCTCTTACAAAATGTGTCTTGTCTTGTTAATTGTACTTTTATTTCACAATGTAACACACTTTCTCCCTATAAAAGACAGTAATCAGATGTAGTGCCAAAAAGGGTAAGTGGTACATTTTAAGGTAAGCTTGCTGACTTCTCTCTGCATGGTTAAAGATGTTGAATATGTGACGGTACTGTTAGGTGTCCGTATTTTTTCCGGATGTTCTTTGCAAGTCCAAAAACGCTGACAAAGAAAGTGGAATGAAGGTAAAGTTTGAATGCTCAAAATGAGGACTGCCTTCGGGGATTGAAGTTACAAGATGATCTGTATTCATGAATAGAGGATGTGCACCATGAGACCGAGTGAATTGCACAAAGTTATTTTCCATTGTATGTGTTGAAAGCCTGACAGAATATAGCTTCAAATACAGTAAAGTGTGAAATTCCTGATTTCCCCTCCCTCCCTTTCATATTGGGGATATGGCTAGCATAGGCTTCGAGAGTTGCTTTGATACTGCTCCTCATCCTCTCAATACCACCTGGCCTCATTCTCAGACACTTCTTTATGGAAGTACTGGCTGCTGTGGATGTAATACATTCGGTTCACTCCGCCTCGTTTCTTTTTTTAAATTTTACCCCAGTCAGCACATAAGTTGCTACCATACCAGACTTCAGAAAATCAATACGACAGCAGATGAGATTTGAGCGTTCTCATTGTAGGAAATTGTGTGCAAATGTAGTGAACTATAACAGAGGAAAATGATTAAAGTGAATACAGAATGCTATTACTTTACCAATAGTATTTTGTCTTCATTACTTACATTTAACAAGGTTAATTACATAATATAAACTGCGTCATCACCACAGAAGTGTGTTAGAAGTTCTTTTCCCAGCATGTACAGGGCTAAAATGGGAAATGGCATTAATCCTTGCAGTATACTCATTACTTTTCTTTTTTTTTTTTTTTTTAGTTTAATGTTTAGGACATACAGTTCAGCCAGGCCCACATGTACTAGGCTTCTCTGTGCAGCGGCTTGTTAACCTATGTCAAGACCAGATAAGAGCAGGTAAAATCCAATTAAAAATCAGCAAAAGAAGAAGCAGAGGTTTGAGTTAGGTCTACTTCAAAGTCATCAAATTAATAATAATAATAACAATAATAATAACAGTTTAAAAATGTGCTTATTATAGTGTTTGTTTGTTTTGTTCTTTTTATTTAATGTAACAGTTAAAGCGAGATAATAAAAAAAAAGTTTTTCTGGTCAATGTATGTATATTAAGTCGTTCAAACATACTAAAACAGTAAAACAAACACTGAGACATTTAGCAGAGGTATAAGAGACCTATAGCTCTGTTGTTATATATTTGTGAAATATGAATGCATGAAGTGGTAACTGTAGATTAATATAGTTAATATAGTATATCAAAGATTAGGATTTAATCAAGATGTCAGTTGCTTCCATATGGGAAAGAATTGCAGTAGTGCTGTTGCCACAATCAGTCTTTTTTTCAGCAGTTTCATATATCAAGACATTTCAGTGTTACATTAAAATAATTAAAATTTATGGCGTCTGTAATTTAGATTCTACTTTTTTCTCTTAGACCCTCTCACAATTTCGATTCAGTATATCTTGTCAAGATTTAAAATATATGTCTTAACACTGAATAATAAAATGCAAAACAAAAGGACTGAAGCTGGTAAAATATTGCTGTTATGTGTTTAGTATTTGCTTATTTGAGGGTCACTGAATGCACACTGACTCCCTGTGGCTTCTTTTTTGGCATTCTTCAGCTGCAGACTGTAGTTTTCAGGTCAGAAGAACTAGGATATTTTAGAAAACATCTCCTCTGGCTAGTGTTGCAAGTGCTTGTAATGTTAGCTAATGGGATGTTTGTGCAATGTAGTGGAAGCGATGAACTACAGTGAAATCTTATGAATTATTACAAAGTTACCTCAGAGGAAAATTTAGTCTGTTTTTTTTTTTTTTTTTTTTCCAGTTTTGGACTAATAATAATGTATGTGTATTTTTGTTCTCTGGTATATGGTCTCTGTGGAGGTTTTATTTCTTTTTATGTCCACCCTCAGATCGCACAATTCAGTAATGAATAGAATATCTACACCTCAGGCAGTTTTTTGTACACTGCATGTATTTAAAAGGTTGGATGAATCATTAAAGTTGTGTTTCCTGAAATAATATAAAGAGTATGAGAAATGACAGAACATCATCTCTCATTCATCCTCTTTAGTTGGAAACTTCATAGGTGTCTGGCAGCTAGCTATTGCCATTCCTTAATGGTGTCAGTGAGCAAAACCAGCCCTAAATGTATATCTTTGACATTCCCCTACAAAATGCGTGCCCAAATCAAAATTGCCTAGCCTTAATACTGTAGTTGTTGGCTTGATCCATATCTGTAGTAAGTTTTTGATTGTCTGCAACTTTACTGTTCTTTACCCTTTGATAACTGAAACATTTCACACGCTGTTAGTTTACCTCAGTAGGAAGCTACACAAAATGTAGACAGTTTTTGACAAAGGCCATGGAAGGTTGTTGGCGCCTGTTTCCATCCCCACTTGCTTGAGCTAAGGTGCAACAGTAAAATCTAGTGTAGAAGTGTCCCCTTCTATGAAGATAACCAGACCACACTCACACTCACCCACAGATACATCAGGACCGTGTAAAGCCCTCTTTCTCAACAAGTAGCAACAGCAGACATAAAAATGAGTTGCCCTGTTTAGAGGGAAAGTACAGCAAAAAGAAAAAAAAAGACAAAAAAAAAGACAAGAACATCACTCGGCTGAGGTGATTGATCTGTTGAGTGCAGTTGTTAAAGTTTCGTCTTACCTCTCTGCTTTTCACTGTATGGAGCCGGCACCTGCGCCTTACTTTTAACTGTTACAATATTATTAACAGAGAAACTACATTCTACTCTGTTGAACACTGTTATTCCCATTGACACCAAATATCAGTGTTGACAGGTACTGTGTTAGTTAGAGGTACGTTGTACCAGCATCACTTCAGTGTGAGCAAAAGCAATAGAAATAGATGGATGTGTACAAGGCTCCCTGCATTGCTTTATTCATGCAGTTTACATTTATTCAGAATAACAGATGTTTGAGCCAGAGACTGGGAAGTCTCACTTTTGCCAATGCCAGCTCCATTATGATAATTAGACAATAAATTGATCACTAACTGAAAAAGGCTCTTCCAAATCATACAGCATGATTTGTTAGGATGTTTGTACAGCGGCATAGCCATGGCACTGTTAGCAAATGTAGCCCCAATTTAATACAATTAGCCAAATTAGCACTAATGAGTGGTTGAATCAAATGTGGCAGTTTTCTGCTTTGTAATGAGAATAATGTAAAATAGTTTTGTTTATTTATGAACGTTAGAAAAAGCAATGCGGAAGAGGTCTTCATCAGACGTGCTCATATTCCATGTTTGAAGACTGGTCACAGATCGCGTAGGGAGTAATGTCACATTAAAAAAAAAAAAAAAAAAAAATGACCTCACCTCATTGCGTAGGTTCATATTTTAAATTACAAATGACTAAATCAGATGAGTCAGCAATAATGACAAACTGAGACTTAATACATCTAAGCCCTAAATACCATTTGAGCTAAAATAAATAAAAACATGAATAAAATAAAATAACCTGCCTGAGGGATTCTAAAGAATGTATTATTTAAGGACATATTTTTATGATGATATAGTATATCCTTTTTTTATATTAAGTCTGATCTCTGCCTTTCAGTCCATACTGTCTCATACCTTCAGCTGTATGCTGTATATTTGATTATACTTGTCGCTTTCTGCAGTAACCCTGCTCAAACATGTACTGTAACCATTCGCGAAAGATAAGAACTATGGAAATATTGAATAACACTCATGAAGAAGTTATTTTCACTGGAGGGTTTGAATGAGTAATGGTTCAGTAGAAGGTTATGCCGTTGGAAGTATGTTTGGGTCAGTCTTTACTGCTAGTGATGTAACAATGGGCGCTACGGCACTGTTGGATTGGTTCTGGCTTAACAGCTGCACTCAAGAGTGAAAACCTCAAGTCTGACTGGTACCACACGCCAATAACGAAGTGATACCCTTTAGGGGACGCCTCGCCTCTTGCTGGTGTTTAATCCAATTTCTTCCTTGTTTTTCCTCCTCATTCTTCTAATTTCTTTTCTCTCTGGTCATTCTCCATTTCTGTCTATCCCTGCGGTCTCTCTTTCTGTTTCTGTCTCTTTTCATCTATCTCTGTTGGGCCTATGCCTATAACAGGTGACCATCTCAGTGGATGGTATATTGACCACCACTGGTTACACACAAGAGGATTACACCATGTTGGGCTCTGATGACTTCTTCTATATTGGAGGGAGCCCTAATACTGCTGACCTGCCCGGATCACCAGTCAGCAACAACTTCATGGGCTGCCTTAAAGATGTGAGTGATATACTGTGTTTTGGCATTTCCAATATGTGTCTCTCTTTGAATCTGAAGGTTCACATGGTGTACAAATAACATCCCATCCCATGAGATTCTATATTAGTCATGTTTCCAAAATAAATGTCAAGCAGGTTTAAAATGAACTTTGTGAGAGAAAACAAGGGCTTTTTCAGCAAATAAACTTGGCTGCTTTGTGTTATTAGATGAGGGCAATAGTGTATTTTCTTGAGATTTTCTGTCAAAAATGGCTATTATAGTTTTTATAGTGGAATAGATTGAAGAATAACTTGGTCTCTTCATTAGCCTTCACTGACCATCACTACCACCATTCGTGTTTTTGCATTCTATTTGGATATTTGAGAAGATACTTGGGATCACTCTGCTGATATTAAATGTTTCCTACATCAGAACTTATTTGAAAAAGGCCGTTCTATCTCCAGTAAATTCACATTGCCTCATTTTCCAAAAATACCCTGTGAGAATATAAAGTTCTTCCATATTTTGCTGTTTCCATAAACATTTGGAAATGCGATAGTGGATAAAGCACATTAAATACATGACTAGCGTGTCATTACTTTAAAATATAAAGGTGAACTGAGGTGCCTCATAGGAAGAAATGTAAATTTTTAGTTGATTGGCAATAAATCTTCATCTTTAAAAGGTCAAGTGTGGAGTAACTCAATTGCTGAAAATTCTATGCAAGATATTTTTTGATAAACTGGAGATAAATCTAATACCATAAAGTTGATAGCACATGGCATTTACTACTAAGGTTGATCATCTACTTAACGCATGTACATATGTTTTCACTCTCACATAGTCATTTGGCGTTTGCAGTGAAACTATAACTCCCATATGTGAGAATGTAAGGTGCCAGACCACTTCCTTTTTTTAATAAGTTAATTCTCACATCTACTCTCTCAAACACATCCACAGATATTACACACAGCATACTGCCCTAGTGGATGTAAAAAAAAAAAAAAAAAATGCAGATGAAATATAATCTATACATGTAACCATGCTTGCACACAGGCATATGCAGTCATTGATGGATCTGAAGGAAACAGTTGCCATATAAAAAGTTTATTTCCTCAACTTTGCCTCAAAAGATGACTTTTATTTTCTCCAGGGCTTTAATTCACCACTTAACAAGCTGTCAAGAGGATCAATCACAGCTTAAAGTATTATGCCCTTGTAAATGTAATGACTTGTATAGCTGCAACGCAACATGGTGCCATTGCATTTCCTCATAAAACCATGCTGATTGAATAAGTAATTACTTTTGCCATCACTTTTAATGGATCGCACAGTAATCGCCCTATCTCTAACTTAATTATGCCTGTAGAATTACATTTTCATTATTTGGGTTGCTATCGGAAGGATCCCCAGCGGGTCTTAAACTTCCCAAGGCATTTAACTATCCTCTCTCATCAAGACGAGGCTGGATTTACAACCAACACACAGAGTACAGCAAAGGAGAGCTGGTTGTTCCATTTTCCTAGTATTCACAGCAGCACATGGAGGTGAACGAGAAGAAGCAAAGTGAATAAAGGGCTGCAGATAAACAAAACAAACAAAAACATCAGAGCAGATGGTTGGAGGTGGAGCATTAAAGCCCTAGCGGCTAGACTGAGTGATCTTCCAATGATTAGCTAAACGAGTCAGAATCTGCACAGAGAAAATTAGGAAGAAATGGCCAGAAGTGGTGGAATAAATTAAGAGTGCAAGTTGAACGTGTGTAGTGAGAGGAGAAAATGTTTCAAAGAATCATGAAGTCGCACTTGTCAGCTGCAGATTTTAATTAATCAGGCAGTGCAGACAAAAAGCATGAAAAGGAAAATGAATTAAGCAATGATAGTTTTGCGGCAACGGTAGGATGTGGTTGAGAGAGAAGGGCATACGTTCCACCTAAAATGGAGAAGACGTGGTGTTGCTGTAGAAAAACCATACTGGAATTGATGTTAAACCTTCTGCCAAGGGCTGCATTTGTCATTTAGCACTGCAAAACATGCCTCAAAAGTATGTACACTCAGGATTCGAATATTACAATCTTGTTTACCTCAAGCTAAGTAAAATATTTCACTCGCTGCACGTGGTTCTGTATATTAAACAAATTGATGTAGGTAAAGAGGGATAACATTTTGCATGGATTTCAGTAGTTCACAACCCCTGACTTATGTACAAGGTTCCCCCAGAATCTTAAAAAGTCTTAAAAGCCTTGAATTTACAAATCTGCATTTAATACATTTAAAAAGTCTTGAAAAGGTAGTAAATTTGGTATGGTAGGTCTTAAGTTATGTTGCTGTAAATTAATTCACTGTATTTTGTTTTAATGTTTCTGGGAAATGTCCAAGCTGCAAGCGAAGTAACTTTATTCTACTCAGTTCCAACCTGACAATTTATATTGAAATTAAAAACCAATTATCGCTAACCTTGCAGCCCCCGGTGAGAAATGATTACAGAAGATTCAGCCCAAAACACATGCAGTCGAGAAAGCTAACATTAGGAGTTTTAAGGGACAGCTTGTCAGCAAAAACTAACCATGAGGAATTGCAAGTTTAATAATGCCTGGTTGGAGAAAATATTATTCTTGACCTGGCTGACATGAGTTATCCTAAGTTCTAGAAGTCACAGATTTTTTGCTAGTATGGCTGTCAAATGGGCATTAAATTCTGTTCTAAAAAGTCTTAAAAAGACAGAAATTTAACTTGTAGAAACCTGTAGGAACCCTGTGTGTGTGTGTGTGTGTGTGTGTGTGTGTGTGTGTGTGTATACACACACATATGTGTGTGTAGCAATAATAAATGTATCATTTTAGAGAAGTGGAACATGCATTTATTCTCAGAGTGAAAGAAATTAGCAAAAACTTTGAAATGCAGTGACTTCTACAGTTAAGCACTTCGAAACTTTGCCCATTCATGTTGTTTTACATCAAAAGCAGAAACAAATGGATTACTTTTTCATTCAAATGTTATATTCTGGTACTACAGTCAGAACAGAATAGGAGTCAGTTTAAGCCTTGTGCATTCTGAATTTTTGAAAACCTGTATAACCTGTTTCTTTTTGGGAAAAACGGTTCGCTCTGTGACTTCATTGCAGTCAGACTTTAATAAATACATCAACTGAAGTGAGCTAGAAAGCTAACCGTGTAGAAAAGTGCCAAGAAACCCGCAATGAGAATAACTAAGTGTGCCAGGTAGAGAGGTGGTATCTGAAAGTAAAGAGGAAAGTGAGTGGTTGGGGGGTTAGACAGCGGTGTGTTTCATCCTGTGCTAGTTCAGTGGCACAGCTCGGATTATCAGTGGTGTTATGGTCTGGGGCGAGGCTTTCATGCTGCCACCATGGTCAAACGCCTTTGATACGCTTGGCCAGTACCCTCCAGGCAGCAGAAATCCAAAGACCGAGTACAGCAGAAGAGGAGTAAAAAGGCACCAAAAGATGTACTGGAGCCCTGTGAAGTTTTTATGTGCCCTGTGTGTGTGTGTGTGTGTGTGTGTGTGTGTGTGTGTGTGTGTGTGTGTGTGTGTGTGTCTTCATACGTGTGGGTTCAAAGTCACCCACATGCTATGATCATACACTGTGTGATGTATGTGTGTGTTTTCTAGGCTTCCAGTCAGAGTCATAGGGTGTGAAATCAGGTCTTTCAGCTCCTCAGCCCTCCAGACTTGTTTCCACAGATTCCTCTCTCTTTCTGCACGTCACCATCTGTCTCTGCACCGCAACCTCCGCCTCCCCATCTCCCTCCCAGACAGTGACCTTGCTATCGCTCATTTCACACTCCTCCCTCCATCTCTGTCTCCCTCCCCTCCTCCTTGACTTCCTCACTCTCTCCGCCTCTCCCATCACTTCTCTCCCCTCTGCCTCTCATCTTGCCATTCTCAGGGGCAGTTTTATGTAATTAAGTCCATGGTAGCGCTGGTGGTACGCTAGCTTTGCCATCCTGACGCCCAAATTAAAAATTGATTTCTTCGACTGATTCTATGTAGTGGATGAATGCTCTTGCCCTCCTCATTGCCCTTACTCTTTCACTCTCTGTCTGCACTTCTAGCCTCCCAACTTCATATTGATGCTCTATCTCTGTGTCTGCAGCACCCTCCAAGTCCCACCTTTGTTGTGTGATAAAATCTTCAGACTTCACCTAGCCCAAGTTCACATTCATTTGAGACTTTGTATGTGGAATAGTATAGCAGCACACTCTCCCCTTTCTCCCTGTTCACTTATTCTTTCTAATCACTAAGGTTTCAGTCAATAACATGTATGGTAATTGTAATTTAATTTATCAGTACAATTTTAGTTAAGTTACTTGATCAGTGCCGTAAATGGTGCCGTCCAATAAAAGGTACAAAATGTGTGCTGTACGGCCACAACAGACATTCACACCCCACCTACAAGAGCGAGGAGTGATCATTTTGGCATTGCTGACTTAAAGGAGTTTCTCAATGACAAAACAATAAGTGGAGCCACCCTTGAGGAAAGCTTGAGTCCTGTGTTAGCAACTCCTTTAAAACAGAGGCAACATTCCAAACCAAAAGTCAGATCCATGCAAATGATGATTCCTAGAAAACTGATGTTAATGGAACTTAAAAACGTCTCGCAGCTTGTCCTTGTCAGTTAATGGGAATAGATGCCAGAAGGCTTAAGGAACTGCGCTGGCTGGCATTAACAGTTTTTAAATTTGGGGGGGGGTTGACCATGTTATTTTTATCAGTTGACACAGACACTGAATGTTTCTGCAGCGGATGACTTGACTCGATAGATGAGCTGGTGAGACCTGCCATCCCGTTATTAGAAAGAACATATTACAGAATATCTATATAACACCAGACAGCCTCAAAGGTTTGAAAATGTGGAAAAAAAGGGAGAGGTCTAGATTCTGAGCTGGCACATGCATTCATACAAAGCTTCTGTCTGAGCAGACATTGGCTGGGTCTTTTGCTTCATAAAACGTAGATCCTTCAGTGCACTGTCTAATCTTGGCCTTGGATGTGTCGTTTGCTTGCTCACATGCTCGTCTCAGACCCTCTTACATAATCAGTAATTTACCACCATGTCCTCCTGTCCTTCCTGTTGTACCTTTCCCTCACTGGGCTTTTGGAGACATACTTGAAAACTAGAAGTAGTTAGAGTAAATATTGCACGCTTAATGATACTTTTTGTCTTGTTCCTGTGGAAGTACACTCTTCAAACAATGAGCTAATTTTGGCACAAGCCACAGCAAACAAGGATAGCTGCTCGAGTCAAACACAAAGCTGTTAAATTCTGACCAAAGGTAGTAGTCTGAAAGACTGCTGAACAGCAATAACAAACTATGTGCCTGCTAATATTTGAACACCAGAGTAAATCTGACATTTGTTGAAGATCATACAGTATCATATGTTTCAGCAATTTTATAGAGGCCATCTGCCCTCAGTGCTGTTTTGCTAACGCGCTGCACATATTGCACAAGATCCCTCTGACATTAGATGTGCTTTCATTAATGAGAAACTGACAGAAGGCATACTATTGTTTGTGCTTGTGACACCCTGTCCCTGCCTGATGACCCCGTTTGAATACATTTATGAATGAGAACAAACATTAACCACATTAAACAAAATTCTTGCACATTCCTTATATAAATTATTCAGATAGCATAATGTATGTCAGGGTCACTCTAAATTTGTTCCATCTGTTGCAGTTCTACACACAATTAAGCTGTTCTTAGCACTATGATCAGTGCTAGTATTAAAACTGATGCTCAATAATGAAGGACAAATTATTATAAAACGTGTCTGCCCTCTGAAGTGTGAGACTTTTGTATGGATGTCGGGAAGGTTCACGGTTTCAGAGAAAATCCAGTGGTTCATCGTCTGGTAAAGAATATCTAGCAGACATAAAAATGAAATTTTATTTTAATAAGAAATAATGTTTATATTGCTTTTTTTGAGCACATGTTCAGGAGTGCAGGGACAGGGCATGTTCAGTTTCATACTGACGGGCCAAATTATGCACTGGACAGAAAAGCCTCACTTTACAACATCACAGCTGTAAAATGAGGGATATTTAGCGTTTTTTTAAAAAAAAGGAATTATTATTTTGAAACATTTCCCTGTGGTCTTCATTAATTCAACTCCACACACAGGTCCATCTTCAACCCTATTTCTGAGTAATGACACCAGAAAAGTTGTTTTGAGCGCTGGCCCTTTAAGCCATAAAGATCCACTATTACTTTTGTGGCATTTCCAAATTATTTTTTCCCTACATTTAAACTTTCCTAAGTGATTTATCAACGTTTATTACAATATTAATCTCTGTATTTTATAGTTTTTCAGTGTAAATCCAGTACTTGCCTACATTTAATTTACTGATCATGTAGATGTTCATTAAAGCACAGATCAAAGTTGAGGGTTATTATATTAGAAACAGAAAGAAATAAAGAAAAGGTGACTTTTCCAGCAAAAACTTCAAAAACTAAACATATAAAAAAGTGTTTCCATCTACTGTCATAGGTCAAACTCCATGGGTTTTACTGGTGAATCAATGTTGTTGTTGAATCCATGACTGTGTTTCCACAGTAACTACAGAGCCTCTGAACTAGAGGGTGGATCGGGCCTGGAAATTAAGCCCGTACCCGACCCGGGCCCGAGACGTTCAGACCCGACCCGACCCG
>JAQQZY010137001.1:0-19543 GCA_030068375.1 Ostorhinchus rueppellii | reverse complement strand
TCCTACAGATGATTAGATTTTGGTGGTGATCCGTACATTCTAGTGGATGAAAGTACAAACACTGCCTTGGCGGAGGTTTGCACTCTCTGAGTGCTTCTTTGGTTCAATTCTTCAAGGAAATAATAATTTTTTTTAAAAAGAAACAAACAAAAAGTGGCCTTTTTAACAGGATCATGATACATCGTATCATGATCCTAGTATTGTCATTTGTATCGTATCACTAGATTCTTGCCGATACACTTCTATACTTAATCTTCATTCATTGAAATTAATCTGCAGTATCTGATTAATCTGATGAAACACTAATCCTTGAACACCAGTAGCAGTCACATGATCCTTTGCCAAAGTTCCAGTGCTTCCAGGCTCTGCAGTCTAAAGGCACAGATCCAAACAGGATGTGCACAGGAACTGTATTTGTCTGTTTCCTTGCCGTCCTGGTGCAAATTGATCCTTTAATAGCCCTCCTTCAGAGACTAAACAACACCCGCAAGAGTCACCGAGAGCCAGACTCCAATCATGTTTCCTTCCACTGTCATCATCACAGCAGCTGAGAAACCGTCCAACATACTTCGACAGTTGCACAGCAGTGGGACGGACAGAATACCTCTATCACTGACAGCTTCTGCACAAAAAAAAACAACACCTGTCACTTATTTGGCGTCGTGGCATCCTCTGCACAGACCCCAGCAGCTGTTCCACAAACCATCAACTGCTGAATTGGACTTGGAGATGCTCCTCAGGCTCCGGAGTAGAGCTTTGTTCACTTTTTTATTGACACAATGAAGCCGAAAAGGTGCAAAAAATCCAGAGGAAACCGTCCTGCCTGTTTGTGTCAGCGCCGGCCTCGCACAAACACAGACGCTCGTATCAGTCGATGTTTGTTTGAGTCCGTTCATGAACACCTGACACGTTCTGCACATTTTCAACAGTAACTGGCTTCAGGTGAAGACGCTCTGGCTGTTCACGCTCTTAAGGCATGTTCTGCTCAGGTGATTTACAGATGTTCTTACTTTTACCATAATTTCTTCATGATAAACATGTATCACCAGAGGACCATTGCCCCCCTCCCCTTCCCCCTGAAGGACCTTTATAACATCAGCCCTCAATGACAAGACAAGACCCCAGTTCATAACAGTTAAACGTCTCAAATGGATTTAATATAAACATGGTCATCCAGAAAACCCCAGAATGAAAACAAGTGTGTGTGCAAGTGTATTATATGTGGATTTGGTAAAGGTCCAGTACTCGGTATGGGGGGGGGGGGTATTGAGACTGTTGTTTCAGATCTGAGTTGTACGTTTATTTCTTTGTTATATAATTGAAAATAAAAAGAACTTGATCAAAATATATATATATATATATATTATTGGGTTAAAATGCAATGAGGTCAAATTGACCCCAATGACTACACATGGGTTAACGATGGTATGTATGTATCTGTGAATATGTAAATATTTGTGCTGTCAATAATTACTTTCTTTATCAGATTAATCACAGAGATAATGTGGATTAATATTGATGATTCATGATTAAGTATCTTTTTTTGGTTGTTATTTTTGTTAATATATGAGGTCTACTTTTACAACTTCTTGTGTTTCTTTACCCTACCATGAGCCAGGGGGCATCACACTGCCCCAGATATATATGTATATATGTATATTTATTTATGATGATGCTGTTTTTGTGTTTCAGGTACATGGGCCAGGCACCGTGTAGTTCCTGGAGCACCTCTCGTTTTTGTATTCTTCAGATGGGACAGAAATGAAGTAACACTGGTTCAGCACGTCAATATATATCTACATATAGACATAGATATATTATTATTATTATTATTGTTGTTATTATTATTATTACTTCCGCCAAGGAGGTTATGTTTTACTGTTTGTTTGTTACCATCCGACTTTGTTTGTTAGCAGCATGACTCAACAAGTTATGGACGGATTTTGATGACATTTTCAGGAGCTGTTGGAAACGGCACAAGGAAGAACTGATTACATTTGAGGATGATCCTGAAGAAATCCTGCATTCTGGATCACTTTGAAATTTTGGTTAACATTGCAGTAAATGGAGCATAAAAGTTTGATGGTCAATATTTCAGGTGATTATTAATAGATGTTCATGAACTTACAGACACTGCTTAAGGGGATGGTCTCCTTGGACACCACCAAGGCTGATCCGGATCGGAACCAGATTACGGATTTTATTGCAATTTTTTAAAAAATAGTATGTTTTCATGGTCAATGAATCTAATAAAATAGATTAAAAAAAATAAAGATAGGTCTGTTTTACAAATCGGGATTAAGTAATCAGATGTGGATCCAGAAGAAATCCGCCATTACCGAAAAAGTGATTTTCCTTGGTGGAGGTCTGTGCTCTCCGAGTACTTCTCTAGTTTAGGTTTTTTTTAAAAGAGAAAGTTGTTACTTTTTGCATATTATCTGAGTGAGTAAGAAGTAGTATTATAGTATGTTAAAATGTGAGAAAACATCCGATTAGCTGCATTAAAAATGTATTTATATCCTAGTTTTCACACAGTATGCCAATAAATGCTTTGCTTCAAAACTTAAGCACATGGTGTCTAGCTCAGTGGACATTTTTGTAACTCCATAAAAAGTAAGTTCATAAAAAAATTTAATCACATTGTTTTTTTCATGCATAAAGATGAATAAAAACATTCTTGATTAAGGTTCTCATAATTCGTGCATCAAAGGGTTAACAAGGCCTTTATTGTGAAACATACAGGATGGTTCGGACCCAAATCCACATATGGAAACAGTGCTGGTTTAGTGTCTTTTTTTAATGTTCATCCACAGTCAGAGGGAAAGGCTGGAGAAGTGAAAAGGTTCAGGGGAGTAGGCAGACTGGAATTCAGGGGGAACAGGTGGAGACGTGGGAGGTAGAGAAAGGTGACATGGAGATGTACTGGTCAGGCAGAGGTCTGAAACAGGGATGTGGAGACTGGACACATGAGGGATAAATATGGGATGAATATATACAAACGTCAGGATGAGAAACAGGTATGCGCACAGGTGAGGGGAATTGGCTGATTTGGAGGTGTGGCTGAGTTAGACAAAGAGAGCAGACAGATGGACATGGATAGGTTGACAGAGTGTGGACCAGTGAGGAAGAAGACAGCAGACAGGTGTAAGCACAGAGATAAATAATTACTCGAGTGGGCGGGGGGGTGTTTATCACGGCAGCGTCTTGCCGCCATCTTGGTCCAGAAAAGGTTGTCAGGACTACATAAAATAGAAACGAAACAACTGTCACTAGAAACTAAACTTACAAAGAGAAATTTACTAAGGACATTGGTAAAAAAAAAAAATCAATAGGCCATAGCATCAACATTTGATCATATAGCTATTATGGAAAGTGTCTGGATAAATGCTAGAGTATATACTAGTATTTTATAATCTGATAATTTCATATTTACAAAAAAAAAGCCATTGTTTTTTTTCGTATTTATAAACCTGTATGATTATGAATTGCAGTTTGATTCACAGTTTTCACCTTTTCCAAATGTTAGATCATTATGTTATTACGCAATTAATTGTAGAATTATTAAAATGATATTAGAATCTAAGAATCTACATGCAATATAAATATGCTTACTGCTCAATTTTTTTCAATTTTTTTTCTTCGTTTAGGTCGATATTGCGCATGGAATGCCCGTATTTTTTTAAGCCTGTGTGATTACGTTATGATGTTTCCTTCAATTAATAATATTTATGCTTAAATTTATTTTCTTTTTTGTTGCTTGTTTCTATACGTACAGTTGTAAGACTATGGGTAGTCCTATTTTTTTTTAGCTTTAACCATGAAATACCACTGCCATGTGTAGATTTTCATAAGAGGGCTGGGCTTACTTTTTTGTACCAAGTTGGCCGCCACAGTTGGACGTTTCTGCTTGAGGTAACCACTGACGACGCCCCCTCTAGTGTTTATTTATCTCTGTGGGTGTGAGTAGTGAATGTACTGAGGTGACAGGGTCAGGGTGTGGGTGTGGCCGAGGAAGCAGACAGGTGAAGACAATGAACGTACTGAGGTGAAGCAGAGTCATGAAGAAAGTGCCAAAGGACAGATTGTGACACAGGAAGGTGTTACCCCTGAGAGTTTCCTTGCTGAGCATCAAAGTTTTTATTTATTTATTTTTTGAATGAGCATTTCATCCACATGGAACTGACATTTTGAGAGCCCAAATATGCCAGTCTTTGAAACCGGGTCCCAGAGTGAACAAATCTCCAAATGCCATTGTTGCATTTGCACGTTTACTACCTATACGCATGTTTTCTGAAATGATGACATCATAGCCCCACCACATGTGCTACATACTTTTATGTGCACACTCTTTGCCACGTTTACTGTTTTTGGTGTAACTCTGTGGCAGTTTTCGAGCACTGCCTACAGGCCTCTGACCAAAACCTTCTATTAGAGATCTCATTAATGGAGGAAAAATATGGACCTCCAGATCATTTATTGGATATTTCAGATAAAACAAAGGAGACTTAAATGAGTAATGGAAAAAATATTGACTTGGTATTATTAGAAAGAAGTTTATTATAATGTATGGTTGTCATAGCTTTTCGGTTTAAACCCTAGTGGTCATTGGTGGTATTACAAGTTTGGCAGTGGCTTCATTTTGGAGGTGAGGTCTTCACCACTTGGACCAGACTTACATTTTAATATTATTTTTTATTGAGGAAGTCAAATAAAACGTAAAGGGACTTCAGCTTATCTCTGTTCATATGGTTTTGTATGCATAACTATGATTACAGAGGGGTCTTTTGTTCAAAAACAGAAGCTGAATCCCCTCTCAGTTACATATTTTTATTTCATTTGTAGAAATACTTTGTGCTTAAATTAATGTCAAGTGACTGTTGTTGCTGAAACACACAGACCAATTTTCTGCTGTCACTTTAATATTATTAATGCCACCTACAGTTCTCTAATGAACTGCATTGTTTTGTTTTTCTGTCAAGGAGACAAAAAAGTTTCATTCACTCAACACTAGTTTGGTAAGTTTCACATTTTTAGAAGATTTTATGACTAAACAAATGTCAAACGCATTACAAAGATCTCACGTGTGTTGTCACATATTCTTTTGCAAAATATAAATAGACCTGCATTAAAACTGTTTGCAAACATGTTGCCAGTGCTTCAGCTTCATCTGTCACGTTAGAAATGTATTTCACATTTCCAGAGGCAGTGACAATAGTGTTTTCACCAAAACAAAAAACAAAAAAAAAGAGGGATAAAACACCCCTATGATTTTCCTTTTTTTCTGCATAAATATGACTTAAAAGTGATCACATTTTTGTCAAAAGTCTTCAAAATTACAGGGTTGGTAGTTCAAATCCTGGCCCCAACTGTCCACTTTTCGAAGTGTCCTTGTGCAGGACACTGAACCCTAACATGCTCCCAGTCGGGCCTGGCAGCACCTTGCATGGCAGCAGCCACCCATTGTTGTATGAGTGTGTGCATGACTGTGTGAATATGAGGCTTTGTAAAGCACTTTGAGCACCATGAAGGAGTGGAAAAGCACTATGTAAGTGCAGTCCATTTACCACGTATAACACATTTACAACAAAGAGCTGTACAAGGATGTCCGTCAAATGGAACATATAGTAAAACTAATAACAGTGTATGGATATAGAAGACCAGATATATATGTACACTCACACAATACCATAGCTATTGATGTAAGAAATTAAGTGATTTTTGGTTATTATCAAGAAAACATGGAAATTGACTAGATTGCAGCTCTGAAATTAAACTCTAATGAGCTATTTTTGTTATTATGTTTGTTCAAACAAATGTACCTTTAGTTGTACCAGGCATTAAAATGAACAAAAACTGAAGAATATTCATTATTCATTATTCATTACAAGAATATTCAATATTCATACTTTTTTCCAAGACTGTTTTATCCTCTGATGCCAGTCAATGCAGCCACAAAGTCTCCCCTTAAATCCCATTTAAAATAGCCTTTGGCCAGTTTACCTACCCACTGTACATGTCACTGACAAATTTGAAAACCTCTTTCAGGCCAACTTCACTCCCCTTTTGACTTGTACTAAAAAGGGTTTGGAACGTTGGTCCCTACTCCAGCTCTTGTTAGTTACAAGCGCTAATTCTTTTAAAATGATCACCTTCCTGAAATTTCTTTAGTTTTTTCAAAGCCTCCCCATCTTTCTCACTCATGCGTTCTTCAAGTAGGCAGATGGTCTAATATTGCCATCGATTTGGGATAAGAAGACCCCCAGGATACGGAGGATATTCCTTCAGATATCAAGACCAGAAGGAGACCTTTCACTCCCCAGTTTCAGATTTTACTACTGGGAAGTCAATTATCCAATTATCCAAGAGTTATCCAACTGTGGCTACAGAGCACAGACATGACCTCACCTCCGGTGTGGTTAGAGATGAAGGCAGCCTCACCAGCACCTCCATCACTCCTCTCTCTTGCTCACTCCTAAAGTAGACGTCCTTTCTCCTCTTTTACACAAGATATGTGCGTAAGAGTGACCATGAAGGTCTGGAACCAATTTAAGTACCATTTCAGTCTTAACACAGTCTGATTCTCTGCTCCAAAAGCCTCCAACCCCACTCTTCAGCCATCCATAGTCGACAGTACCTCCTCACTTTATCTAACTGAGGCATCAGTAGGTTCAGTGACCTTTATATAAATAACCTTTTCACCACATTTGAACAACTTGTAACTACATTTGATATTCTTCAAAAAAATTTCTTCAGGTTCTTGCAAATCTGTAGGTACGCCTGTAGCATAAAAACTTGCTTCCCCATCTTTGCCAAGAGAGAGGCCACAGGACACTCTCCTCACCCCACTTCCTTCCCTTAGAGGCAGTCAGTCGGTCATTTACTGTCAAATCTGTAATTTACAATCTACCTTGTTGATCAGTATTAAATAGTTGTTGGAGCAGGAACTGGGTGAGAGCATATCAGATGAGCTATGGGAGGCCGCACGTAAGGGAGTACATTCCTTTTCAGTCTGTGCACAACATGGCCTCATTCAGTGCAGAATTATTCATAGGACCCACTGGACTAAAGACAGACTGTCCAAAATTTATAACGCTGTCAATTCTAACTCCATGCGATGTAATCCATTGCCAGCTCATCACACCCTCATCTTTTGGTGCTGCAGGTGGCTTTTGGGTGGAGGTGTTCAACGTAGTTTTGAAGGTGTGTGGCTCACAGGTGGAACCAGACCCTCTGATCACACTTTTTGGAACCTCCTCTTCTACACTGGATTTAACTAAAACAAACCAGAACAGAATTGTGTTTATCCCCCTGTTGGCAAGATCTTACTTAAATGGAAACCCCCAACTCCTCCATTCCATGTTTTTGGATTTAATCCATCCTGAATTGCATACAGTCAATCTAGAGAAGATATGATGTACACTTCAGGGCCCCAAGAGCAAATTTTACACATTGTGGACCCCTTTTCTCTCATATGCTAGAGGTCTAAATTTCCCTGCTATTCCTGATTGATCATTTTTGTCATTTGTACTCACATATGTGGCCGTTCCCCCGCTGGACTGGAATGAGCTAAACCAGGTTTACTTTAATATTAAGGTTCTGTTTGTTGTCATATCATCACTCTTGGGGAGAGGATTTTCCAGGAGTGATGATATTACTGCGCCGACATTGAAGTTCTCCCAAGTGTAATTCCTCCATACAATAAAGTTATCCATTTTATCTGCTTAGAAAATCGCTACGTTTCATTTTGTGTAACCATACTTGGGTCATATAACTACTCACGTAACCGTATCGAAATAGGGAAAATGTGGAAGTGCTTGGTTGCTTCTATCTTTACATCTGTTTGTTCCTGGAGGAAATAATGAGCTATGCTAAATGCTAACAAAGTTGCGACATGCACCAGGGCGATTGAGTGCACGCACAGAGATAAGAGAGGTATGAATCAACTCGTCTAAGATCAGGGAAGAACATAGTTCAGTATGAAAAACCAGTGGTGTGATCCTTTAATAGTCTTACACACTCACATGCTTTTGCCACAGGATCATTTTTTTTTTTATGAATAAATAAGTGAGCAAATGTAAAGTTTTTGAGTATGTTTTCTTAAATGTATGCATCCTTGAGTAGTTTAAATTCTTTGATTAAAATCACATTTTGCTTATATTTTTGTAGAAAAGATTCACAAATGATATACAGGTTCATCATGGGAGAGAGACGTACATCAGAACTCTCTCAGAAAACGGAATTGGTGATTACACAATCCTATCCAGACACTCAGATTCGGCGCTGACCACTACAGGCCGACAGCAGCCGATGCAGATGTATCTGAGGATCCATAGGTAGACGACGCTGGAGAGGACGGTGCTGAGGACCAGCAGCAGGATGCTGATGAGGGACTGAGGACGAACGCTGAGCAGCACAGAGACCGACATGTGGATGAGGTCTTCAGGGGGTTTCTGGGCTGGAAGTAGAAACAAAGGACAAGAACAAAAAAGAAAGGATGAAAATGAATATAAGATCATATGTTTATTTAGCTCAGAACTTTTTACAAATTAAGGTCATAAAAGATTAAGAAATGGCAAAAAAAACAAACAAACCTTAAAATAAAGTAACAACAAATACAAATGGTTAAAATATGATCATAAATAATGGCAATGGAATATAAAGAACAAGTGTGTTGTTAATCTACATAGAGTTTTCATGTGTACTCGAGTACTTATAATTGTGATGACTTTTCATTTTATTTTACAGCATCAAAACTTATTTTAGTTTCAATGCATTTGAAAGGAATTATTGATACTTCCTTTGCATCATAGATAAAAGATAAATCAAGATAAAAGTGCAATAGAGCAGATACACTGAACACTGTGACTCCCATAAACTTCAGTGTCAGAATACAGTGTACGGTCAATGCAACACATAAAAATGAACTAAAGTTAGCACGGGTAGAAAGGTTTGATTTATCTTTCTACTGCACTGCAGTCAGTAGCGTTACCTACTGAGCTATCCAACCATTGCTGACAGGAATATTACCTAATGAGCTATCCACTGATATATGTATAAATATAGAGTGGTGGTAGATCATTTTGTCTTTTGTCATTTTGAAATCAGCTCACAAGCAGAAAAAGTGTGTTCAACTGGGCTGTAGGCTCTAGAATTCCAGGATCTGTTTAGAATAGATCATAGTTTGGATGAGCAGTGCGTTGTTTTTACTAGAATCATAGAATGTATGACATGACGTCTGTCTGTGTCATGGAGCTGACTTTGGTGCATTTGGGTCAGCTTGCACTTATTGAATTTCATAGTTTATTTCATTTATCAGAAGATGGAATTGAATAACAGAAATAGTAGAGGGTTGTTTTACATTAAGGGCGAGGGAGCTGAGGTCTGGTGGGGTTTGTTGTGGACCTCCTGTGTGCTCTGGCCCAGGTTAACCTTTGACTACATGCCTTCCCAACAACAAGACTGACACCAGTCAAAATCAGTGGGATGAATCGGTATACCATGAAGTTAATCTGTGTTTATATGATGCACGGCAAAAGTAAAATGATGATAATCATGTAAAAAAAAAACCAAGATAAATAGAAAAGGAAGAGAAACTTGGATGGAAATGCGTGTGTTTTGTGTTTTGTTGTGACCATGAAAAACTGACTAATTTGCTCACGTCCTTATTTTCAGTATCGTGTTTTTCCTTTGTTTAGTATCCATCTCATTGATTTAAGATGATGACAGGTTCAGTTATATTTTCATAGAAGGCAGTGGAAATGTCCTTCACAGCACTGCTTTTCACATTTCATAAAGAAGCTGACTAACAGAACTGCTTTCACCAGACTTTTTTTTTTTTTTTTTTACGTAATTTCTCTTCTGTTAAAGCAAGAACTTGCTGCAATAGAGTTTTTTGTAGACAGTCCAGCCCAGAAGTGACTTTCTGAGGCAGGAGAAGAGACGTGTATGATCAATGATTTGCTCTGTGGAGGCATACACCTTTCACCATACACATACAAGATGAGAGTGTATTAAGACAGGATAGGTCATGTTTCTTTAAAAGTGTCCTTGAAGTCTTATCCTGCCATTATTAGCTGAAATCCAAAGCACTACATAAAATTGCTTTTCTAACATAGCTGCCAAGTAGGCGTTTGAAATGAAATGGGCAGCTTTAAGTGGACACGTGCATGAGCGCCACAGTACATGTGCTTTTTAAAAATGAAAAGGATTTTTTAAAAAAATGTATCCAGTAAATAAATGTAAATACTTTCTTTACCTCTACAGTTACACTTACTTTTTACTTTTACTCCCTATATTTTAACACAAATATCTTTATTTTCTACTCACTGAATTCAGTAGAAAGTCAAGATCTTAATGTACTCTCCGGTACTATATTGTAATGTGTTTGGTTTTAGTTTCCTGTCCTGGCTGTTTTTCTCTCTTCAGTTGCTTTTATACCTTTGTGTTTAAGTCTGGTCATTATCAGTCTGTACCCATATTAGTTGTATTTCGAGTCTTTCTGCTCATATCAGTGCTCTTTCCATACACCAGGGGCATTTTGATCATATGCTAAAACTCCTATGAGAGCTGTCACTGAGCCTGATTACATGATCATAAAAATTCAGTAAGTGGGAGTAATCTGATAGTTTCCATAATGAGATGTGATCCATTTACATGCATTTCAGAAATGCCATAATTGAAAACCCCTGGTTTACATGTTCCAGTCCATTATTTGGTTTATTTCAGAGTACATATATACATTATGATTTAAGACGTATATTTCCTGACATTTTCAAAACATCTGGTCCTGTCTTGTTGCTGCCATGGTAATGCCCGCAGCAGTGGTTCCCAACCTTTTTTTGGCTTGTGACCCCATTTTAATGTCACACATTTCTGGTGACCCCAGACATTCAAAACGGAGACTTTTTTTTTTTTTTTTGCTAACATTAATTTATTTTCGATCATGTAACACTTTGCTATACTATGTTGCAAATAAAAGTTAATTTTAGTCAACATTTAGGCTATAAATGTACAGAAGGCACCTTTTGGGGTCTGCTTCTCAGTTGCTCTGGGAGATGTCTTAGCAGGGCCAGGTGGGTGAAGAAATCTTTCCATTCTCTGTTTGGTTTTCTGACTGACTATGTCCAGGCAGGTTGAAGTGTAGTAACACATGGTCATGTGATCAGGCCAATCATGAAATTCCCTCAGATATTATATCCTGCATTTTATTTGAACTGTATTTTTATTAGGAAAAGTGAGTGATGTTTTAATTACAGGTGGTCCTCGGGTTACGAACGAGTTCCGTTCCTATGCTGGCGATGTAACCCAAATTTCCGCATAAGTCAGAATTAACCCTTTAATACCCCCTAAATACCCCCTAAATCTCTAAAAAAATATATATATCCAAATACACGTATTATACTTCATATTAATTCAATAAAATAAATTAAAATAAAAAAATATGCTGCACCTACCATCACTGCTGGAGATGAAGGAGAAGAAGGAGAAGGAGATCCTGCTTTCTTTTTTGGGGACATGATGTGAAAAAGGAGGGTGACAAAGGCGAGGATACCAAGGAAATTACAGAGCACAAACACAGACACTGTACACTCTACGCTACACTACTACAGTATGGGGCTGGAGACAAAATGGCGGACAAGACTCAGGCGTCGTAAAGTCGAAACAGCGTAGGTCGAGTACGGCGTAACCCGAGGACCACCTGTATAATGAAATATATACTGAATCACTAAGAAGTATTTTTTTATTAGTACATTTATTAACGTTTTGTATCAATTACTAGAAATTTCAGGTGACCCTTTTTGAATTTCAGGTGACCTCACATGGGGTCGCGACCACAGGGTTGAAGAACACTGGCCTATGGTGTCAGCGCTAGCTGTCCTAATGTAGGAGTTAATAAGACTACAAAAGAGCTCACACGATGCTGCTATCCTTCTTTTCATTTCACTGCTTTTTTACTGTTTTCTTAGGCTCATGTTGTCGCTGCGTAACTTCTGTTTATATAGATTTTTATTTTTTTTTTGCACATGTGTAGATGTTAAAAAAAAAAAGAAATCAGATTAACCTGTATACATGTATGAAGATATCAGAGTATTGGGGAGAAATAATCTATGGGTGTTAATCCAATTTTTCATAGTCAGATTACAGATGTAACGGATTATCCTGTTCACATGATGATTTAAATAATCTGATAACTAGAAATCCGATGATGATCGGGGTACTGGTGTGCATGTAAAAGGGCTCAGTGTCATCATTAACAGGCTTTTGAAAGTGGTGGGTGGCATGTCACAAAAAGCTATAATTAGAGCTGCTTACCTCTGCTCATGTGCAGAAGCAGGAGGTTGATGAAAATCCTAACAGCTGTGGTCATGTTCTCTCAAGACAGCGCTCACTGCAGAGAACATGGAAACCATCAGGCCACGGGTGTCAAACATGTGGCTGCGGGCCAAATCCAGCCGGCCAAAGGTTCCAATCCGGCCCCCGGATGAAAGTGCAAAGATTACACTGAAGATATTAACAGTTAAGGGTGTCAAAATCCTTTTAGTTCAGGTTCCACATACAGACCAAGGTGATCTCAAGTTAAGCAATAACACGTATTCTATCTTATTTTGGCAGTGATCCAACTGATTTCATCATGTTAATGTGTGTGTTGATGTTGGCATATCAGTTGCCTCTATATATGTGCCAATTTTGAAGTAAATCAACAAAAAAATTGATCTTTTATAGACATTTGAAATTTCTACCATTAAAAGGACTTTTTTTTTTTATTTAAAAATTCATAAAAAATTGGAACATTTACCTACTTTTCCTCAGATGTAATCACATACAGTATATTCAGTCACTGACAATCTATAAACTCAAGTTGATATGAATTCAACCAATAGTTTTATTACTATGCAGATTTGTTCATTATAAATAAATGAAAAAAAAAAAAGATTTAAAAAATTCATAAAAATAAATTAGAACTATGACCCACTTTGACCTGCTGTTCCCATAATAACTCATAACCCATAAAATGATAAAAACTACCAATTTTCTACTTGAAAAATTATCTGGAGAAAAAATACCATCACATAATGAAAATATTTACATTAAAAAAATGCTTTCACAATAAAATGCAAATAAATACAGAAATAAAAATAAATATGAACAACCTGAAATGTGCAATTTTAAGAACATTCTGCCTGTTTTGTGCATTTATAGATTCACTGTGTTCTGTAAATTGCGTTAATAATAAGCTGAGATGTAATATCATAGAAATTGTTTTTATTTTAGTTCCAAACTCCAAAATGTTAACAATATCGTGCCTGTTACCAAATGTTTGGTGTTAGTAATGCACATGTATAAATGACAAATGGAAGCATAATATTGTCACAATCGCACACATTTTTCCAATGAAATTTCAGTTTTTTCAGCTTATACACATCTTTTTTGTATAATATAGAATTTTTTTGTAGGCTCTAGTTTATAAAAAAAATTCCTGATATTGTATATTTAAAAACAATGGCTATTATGTTTTGTTCTCAGAGTAAAAGTCTTCCTGTTTGTAGTAAAAAAAAAAAAAATGTTCAGAGAAGGTAATCATCAGGTAGGTGGGATGTTTATGTTTGAAACATGTAAAATAAGAACAAATGTTAAATATTGCTGTGTTTCTGTTATCGGTGTCAAATTATGGAACCAACTGAAGGATAAGTTGAAATTGTGTGGGTTGTTGTCATTTTTTTAAAAGCTTTAAGTTGTAAAATACTCAAGGGTTATGAGAGTGCAATGATTTGTAAGTGACTTAAGAAACTGAACGTAAATTATGTTTCGCTAAGGTTTTATTTTTCTGCAACTTCAGATATGGAGTTGGAGTAAGGGTGGGAGTCGGAGAAGCAGAAATAAGCCTTGGACTTCAGCTTCTTCCTTTTTTTCGTTAAAAAATGTGCTAACTGTATGTTCTTAACATGTATATATTTTTGTATGTAACTGAAATATAAAAACAAAACATTCAAAATGTCAAAATTTCATATAGTGTAAACATTTTCATAATTTAATGGAGGTTTTTTGTACTAAAACATAGAGAAAAACTTGGGGTTGTCATTATTTATAGGTTATTATTTTCATTATTTTACTGGTCTGGCCCACTTGAAATCACACTGTGTTACTGTAAATGTGGACCCTGAACCAAAACAAGCTTGACACCCCTGCATGAAGCCATAAATGAGCGGAACAGTCGTCAGAGATGTGCTATACTGATGTGATGACGAAATAACTGACACTATCCCAGTTCTATTCAGATTAACACAGGTGTGTTAACTGGAAAATAAGTCACTTCTCATGACTGAATTAAACTATTTACAAGATTATAAAACCTGACAACATTACAAGACAGATGACTTCAGTTCCAGGCTATTTACCATTTAGAAGACGTTCGAAGTGTAAAATGGGAAACCGATTGGGACGCAGTTGGACAGAGAGGCTTTCTCCGTGCTCCAAACTCACGTCACTGGGAAAACTGCTGTGGAAAGACACCGCGGGGTATTTTAATATGATAATTAATGTTTTTCATTTGAACTTTCTATGTCTCTCCTGTGACGTCTATATGTTTTTATGTAAAGCACCTTAAATTGTCTTGTACACGAAATGTGCTATACAAATAAATTTGCCTTGCCTTGCCTATGTAAGGCATTTATAAAAGCAGATTAAATTCACTCACTGTTATTTGTTTTTATCACTATAATTGTTTTCAATACTCTACCTGTGGATTATAGAAATATTTGTCATGCTTTGGCAGTAAATAATCATTTTAAATCACAAGTAACTGTTTAATTTCATCAACTCAAACTCAGGAAGAAAAAAAAAAACAGCCTCAAAACATGGAAGATATATTGATCTGACATGTGTTGTGATATTTACGGATGACTGACACGACTATTTCTATTCTCATATTTCAACTAAACAGGAATGGAAAGTCTTATGAGCTGCAGATGTGATGTTTGTCCATATATTGTATTTATATCATTTATGGAAATCTTGCAAATAAAGTAAAAATACATCAGTTGTAGCATCAAAGTGTTACTTGACAAAGATGAATAGACGTAATTTACACAATAAATGAAATACAACAGTGAATCTGATCTGCATTTAACAATATCTGAGGACAAGATAAGATAAGATAAGATAAGATAAGACAAGACAAGATACACTTTATTGATCTCCCAAAAGGGAAAGTCAAATGTACAGCAGCACAAGACAATAAATATCAAATACAACAGAAAAATAAAGAGAAGATTAAAAAAGAAAAATATCAAACAAACTGGTTAAAGTGACTGAATAACATAAATAGTGATAATAAAAATAGTAACTAAAGTAACAAGTGTGCAGAAGGTGATACTGGGTGTATTCAGGGCAGGATGTACTTTACAGATTAATCCTAAACACATTTATGATTTTGTAGATTTTTTTAGTGTTTGTTTCATCTCAACAGTCAGATAATGGAAATATTTGTCACACCAGAATAGAGTAGAATTACCTTATCTGTTTACAGGATAAAACATGTGAAGATGATCCTGCCTTGGGTGTTTTTCCTTGTTGTCTTCCTTCAGAAAAAAACAAACAAACAAACAAAAAACAGTGGTCCGTGTCACCCTTAAAGGAAAGAGAACAGAGGAGGTTTTGCAGCCAGACTCTATTCACCTGACGACTATTTGTCTGGGGGCGGGAACTCCACTGCTGATGCAAAAAGCAGGGAACAGACCACAAGCGATCTTCTTCTATGTACACTCTTGTCTCTACACAGTTGCTTCAGAGGGGTGATAATGAGAAGCAGAACTGCAGGAAAACACACAGCGTGAGTAAGGGTGTGTGATTGAAGGAAGGGTTGAAACAGGAGTCTGTGAAGAAGAAGAAAATCAACAACCTTTTTTTTGCATTTTGCTTTCTGAAGAACTGTAATTTTTCTCCTAGACTAACAGAGAAGGTCTGAAACATGTGTGAAAATAAGATAATGGAGAGATACAAATGAGCTCAATTACAAATACATCAATTAAACCAATCTGGGAGTGAATGAATGCATAAAGCTCCTACTCTAAAGGAGGGGGAAAACACTACTTATAGCACCTCCTAGTGGTTTGAACTAAACATAAACACAAAAGTGTCACGTGTTCAGTGAAAACACAGCAGGTCAGAAACTGCACGATTACTGTACATGACGTATGACAGGGATATGATGCAGTTCTTGATATTTATTCATAGTCTGCTGATTATCAATATAATACTAACGTCAATACAGCTATTAAATCTTAATGAGATATGGTCAGAGGGATGGAAATCTCAAAACTGTACTACAAACTCACGATTATGGAGGGATTTTTGTTGGAAATGTCTGGTTCGTTTCTTTATTGCACCTGTATGAAAATCACATTTTTCTGGAATTCATTTTTCCTGTTGGAAGAAGGAGTGCGGTTCACTGGAGGCAGATCAAGCACATCTATTCTGGTCCTGTCCTGGTATTGTTGGCTTTTGGGGAGAGAGGATTCAGTTATGATGTATTCAGTTTTCAGTGTTCATTTTGATAAGTCCTTTGCTACTTTGTTTTCTGGCATTCCCCCAGAGGAATTATGTAAAAGTGACATGTATCTATTTAGAATACTGTTTACCAGAGGCAAAAAAAAAAAAAAAAAAAAGCCATGACCAAACATTGGCTTAAAAAGGACCCTCCTTCTATCTCCTTGGTGATAAAGATTGTCAACCAGTTCCATTTAATGGAAATAATGACATACAAGCTCCGCCTACAACTGCACAAGGGTGTAAAGAACTGGAAAAAATGTGACTTTTTCATTCAACTTGGGGACAGTAAACAGTATGCAAATGGCTGAATGTACCCGTGAGCATTTCTGTTTTTGTTTGTTTTGTGTATTCTGTATTAAAACAGTAAAAAATAAAGTTAAAAAAAAAAATCTACTATTAAAGCTCCAAATGATTGCTGAAGATGTCAGATACGACATTCATAAACAACTATTTTGATGTTCAGTCACATAAAGTGATGTTTGATTAACCCATAAAGATCCGGTTCTACTCTTCTCGCCGTTCCCAGTTGATTTTCTCTCTATATTTAAGATGACCTAAGTGATTTATCCTCATTTATTATAAAACTATCCTTTGCATTTTGAGGTTCTTCAAGTCTTTTCCTTTATTTAATTTCATGTAGATGTTCATTCAGGCTCAGACTCAACAGGAAACAGGAAAAACTGAAGAAAAAGGGATATTTTCAGGAAACTATATCACTAAGTGAACATAAACCCAGTGTGTCCGTCCACTGTCATTCATCCAACTCCATGGCTTTTACTGGTGAATCAATGTTGTAGAAGATGATGGTGTTTCCATGGTAACTACAGATAATCTGAAAGTCCAAATGGGTCATATCTGATGTCCATGAAAAGATGAAAAACTACATTTTACACCACTTATTCACATGGATTGATAGGATTTATGGATACACAGGTATTAAACATTTGCAGTCAGTAGATGGTTTTGGATGTTTGGGTCTTTATGGGTTAATGTGGGCCCTACTTTATCACGTGACATCAGTAGAAAAGAACATGAGAGATGTTTATGCAGTTCATGAACTGTGACATTTTATTAGTTGGAATCTGCATATCCACCCACTGCTGCAGCATGAAGACATCATTAAACATGTTGTTTTCCAGGACGGAATCCCAGTGGGAACATGGAGCTTTGTTACTTCGTACAGAGCTTCTCATGGCTTGTGGCTACAACCTGACAGATACAAAAGTCAACACAAAACTCCTTCAAAATGACAAAATCAAACCTCTCATGTTGTACCAAACTATGGAATCCTCTTCTATTATTTCACAGACTAAAAATATGACGGAACAGCAGTTTCTGGTTCTTGTTTGCCGTGTTTTCTAAACGCAGTGATGAACATTCAGTTGTTTCACAGTTTTAACAGGGTGTTATCATGAATCAGGTTGGTGTAACTACAACAATGTTAAACAAAAATAGCAATTTAAGAAGTGAAAATAGTCAGCAAGGTAAAAAAAAAAAAAAAATCATATTTGCATCATCATGTCAGCTATTAACTATTCTTTCCTTTTTTTTTTTTTTTTTTTTTTTTTTTAAATGGGATGTTCGATCACAGTTCTGTGCATGTTTGTCACCACCAGTAGAAAGGTTAGACAGGTGACTGGGTTGTCTTTTCTTTTTTTCATTTATCATTTTTGTGCTGTACCATGTGCCATTTTTCCTGAAAAAAACATTGCGCCACTCTCAAGACTGTCCCGTCCATACATATATCACAGAGACTGCTGCATTAATCTGTCATTACTGTTAAGTCAATAATTCTGGGAATCAGCACAGATAATACACACTGTGTACGTGCTCTCAGGTATGTATCCAAAAAGGCTAAATCTCAAGCTTTGCATAGTCTGAGAAGACAAACGCAGCACTTTACACTTTTTTTTATTGCTATAACATTGGAAATTATTACTCTACCACCTGATTTTTCTGCAGAAATTCTATATAGCAACCCTTTAATACAGATGATTTTGTATGAAATTAATCAAAGTTGTCAAATAAATCAGTAACTTGTAACAGGCATTTGACGCATTAGTTTTGATGCATATGGAGTAACAGAAGTTCATTACAGCAAGAATGACTTTTATTAGATTACTTCTACTACTAGTAATACTAACGGTACTACTGTTTCTTATTCATCTCAGTGCTGTTGTGCTGATGTCCAGTCATAACATGCAAAATCTAAATCTTACTAAGTGTATTTTTCTTATTACTCGCCAAAATATCTCATCACACTTAAAAAAGACATAATCCCCAAATGAGTAACTTTTCAGTGAGATATAAGAACTTATTTTTAGACGATACATCTTGAAAATCTTACTCCAAGAAATCTCACCAAGATCATTTTCACTTGTTCCATTGGCAGGTTTTTTTGCTTGAGTAAAGCAAACAATTTAAGTTCTTATATCACACTGAAAACTTACTGTTTAGGTGATTATGTCTTATTTAACCCTTTCATGCATAGTGGTCACTACAGTGGACAGTTATTCAAAGCTGTTCTCATGAATATTCATGGCTTTTGTTGTTACAGTTCCATATCAGCCAACACAGACGCTTAAGCAACATCCCATACAGTGCAAGTCATACTGCCACTGTAACTTTATTGTTCTTGATCAGCCTGATCTGCAATGACATGCTTTAGTGCAAATCAATTGCACTGTTTTTTTAAGCAAAAAGATGTTTGTTTTTTTTTACATATTATCTCCATGAATCGAATAATAGCTAATATTAAAGCATGTTCAGATGTGAAAAAACATCTGATTAACAGCAGCAAAATGTTTTTATTGCAAAGTTTTCCATATTAGGCTTTAAATGAGTAGTTCTTTGATTCAAAAATTAAATGCATGGTTTCTGGCTGAGTGGACATTTTTGTCACTCCTTAAAAAATGAAACATTCATTCATTTTCTATCCCCGCTTTATCCTCACTAGGGTCACGGGGGTCGCATGGAGCCTATCCCAGCTACTTAA
>JAQQZY010136959.1:0-19572 GCA_030068375.1 Ostorhinchus rueppellii | reverse complement strand
GAGGAAAAAATAATACTCCAAAAAAGTACAGATACTGCATTTTAGTACTTAAGTACAGTACTTAAGTGGTTCCACTTAGTTACTATACATCTCTGATAATAACAAATGCATATTCACATGTGTATGTCAGATAGACACACTCATTTTAATTCAGATGGCAGTGCGCACTAACATCCCAGGGTTGGCTGAAAAGAAACCTCTCATCGCTTTGATACTGGCTCCAAGTTAAAGAAATCCCCTGTTGGCTCCAGCACTGAGTCATTGGGTTTTCACTCCTCATTGCACTAGCTGCCCTTGTGTCAGGATGGCTGTGAACCAGGAGAGCTAGTGGAGGCATCTCTATGTTCTGAACCATCATATTATTGGAATGATGAAGGTATGATGGTGCCACTGAAAAGGATGCGAGCTGTTCAGAGTTTCCCACACCTGTATAAGAAAAAAAAGATAAGATGAGATGAGAAATACTTATTGTCCCCAGGGGGATATTTGTTGTGGGCAATACTGCAAGGGAGCTGTGATGTCTCTTATATGATCTTACTTGTTTGCCTCTAAGACATATCGGAGAACAGAAGTGCATGTGTATCTGATCTCAGTTAACTCCATCCTCTTCCTCAGTCACTATGATATAAATACTGGTAACCTACATCACAGTCTTCACAGGGTAATTAAACTGAAATATAAACCAAATCTATCTGCCATTAGTGACTAGAATGAGCTGTAACTGAAGAAACTAGATTGGGTCAAGGAAGGTTTGGTCCAAACAGTGTTTGCATGGCCTTACATGTTGCTGTAGGATAAATGAAGCCCTTCTGCAGCTTCCTGGTAACTGTGTTGTAGGTATTAGGAGCTTCTAGGGTTTCAGAGTGGATTCCAGACACTTCTCTTCCCTTCAAATAAACATAAACACTTTTTTTTACAGGAACCATAAAAAAATCTATTTTTATTTTATATTTTAAAAATATTGACAAAGCAAGATATACTGTGTACCTGCTGAGATGTAAAACTGTTTGGAATTGTTGGATTCTGAGAAACCAAATCCCTTTGATTCTGAGTGTCTGCAGGTGGAAACAACAAATATATTCAGTCAAATATTTCTGAAGTAGAAAGAACTCGTGCCAAAATGCTCTTCATGGAAATGTGCACTCACTTACTTCTTGTACTACTTGTCAGTTTTGTTTCCCTTCTCCACTTGGCTCTCCTGTTTGAAAACCACACCTTCCAAATATAGAAAACCATCTTAGAAAAAATAACACTAAGGTTATGATATTATATAGTTGATTTAAAAAAAATCACAGGTTTACCTTAATGGTTTCCTCGGGGAGTTTGATCTCAGCTGACAGTTTCTCTCTTGTGTACATATCTGCATACTGACTTATAGAAAATTCTGAATTAGGGGATAAAAAAATGCATTTCAGTGTTCTTAGTGAAAACCATAAGCAGAAAGAAAGTAATAGATGTATGAATTGAGTTTTTCTTATGATGTACACTTACCTTTCTCCAGAGCTTTGCTCTGTTCTGGGGTAAAGGTGGTGCGATTTCTGTACTGAAGGTCTTTATGTGGTTGGTGTTGACTGTGGACTGATTCTGCTCCGCCCTTATCTCTCACCTCTTCTTGGATCATGGTACTAAAACCTGCAATCAGATGTGAGCATGAAGCATAACTGCCTAGGTTCTACTGACATAATGCATACACAGTAAAAAATAAAGTGTCAATTTAACTCCGAGAGAGTGGAATTTACCTCTGTGTCAGATAACATTTGGTCCCACTTAAAATTAGAGTAAAATTACTCTATGGCCAGTGTCAAATATTCAGAGTTAATTCTACTGAACTCACTGTCAAAATTAACAATGAAATGTGTAAAAATATTTAACACTGGTGTTTTCACACTGTTAAGAATAACATTATTATACTTTATAGAGCTTTTTCTTTTCTTTTCTTTTTTTTTTTTTTTTACCCCAAATTTAGTTTAAAAATGACTTTATAATGTTTTAATATTGATTTCTCTGCAGTGTTATTTTCAACATTAGTTTGCACCCTCCGCTAATATTGTAACAGTATAGAATAGCAGGCTCCCCTAGGTGGGAGTGTGAAAGGCAGAAGTTTGCTTTATGGGTTTCAATCACACAGAGGTCAGCTGTTTACCTAAATACACCTTCAAACTCACCAAACTCAGTCATGATTTGCGCATCGATCTCCGTGCACATGGGCCCATAGTCAGCCTGGATCTTTCTTAAAATCCGATTGATAGACGACACCTTTTTAGAAGACAGTATGTGGTAAGTTACAATCAAGTTTTCATAAAAAGAACATCTAAAAACTGGAATCCCGCCTTACTTACACTGGGAACTTTGGAGGCCTTACATGTTCGCGCTGCTGCAAGCCGCCTTCGGATTTCCCAAGCAAAAATACTTGGGTTTTCCCTTTTGCAGTGGATGATTGTGGATATGACACCAGGAGTCAGAAGTCGAGGTCGGCTTCCTCCGATGGTCTTCGGCTGCAGGAGTCCTGTGCGTCGGTAACGGCTCAGGATCTTACTGACGCACCCGTTAGACACCTACAATAAACCACGTCACGTTCCATGAAATTAGGCTCTTATCCAGTGAGCTTTTTTATTCTTAAGTGGTGATAACACAGCTTTAAAGAAAACTTAGACACATTTTCCCACCAAAGAGCCACTTGACCTTTTCTGCAGTGGTTCTGCCCAAAATCTTAACCCCAAAATGGTTTTTGCGTACCCTGAGTATCCTGGAGATTTGGCTCGGACGGACTCCCTCTGAGGCCAGTTCTATCATTTTTCTCCTTTTGGGTTCTGGGAGAGGTCTGCCGTTGAGAAACATCCCTCCTAACTGGTTGACACTTCCAATACCTTATCACAAAACACCCTGCACTGTTTCAGTCTGTCTTTAAACAAGTATTAAGTGTAAAACATTGACATTATGCAGATCTCACTTGCTCCATTACTCTATACACTCTCAACAGATGGTAGAAGTATTCAAATGAAGTTATCTATGTACTGCAGAGCAGAAATTGTAAAAAATCACCTTTGTTTGGTAGATCAGAGTTTGTTCCGCACATCTCCGGGGTGTTCCCTCCTTAAAGATGAAATAGTGATGAACAAACTAAGTGCGTAATGAAATGCTTTCCCCAGTATAACACCGTCTGTTTGGCTGCAGAGATGAAATTGTGCGGGTTAGTCCGCCTATCTCTGGATAATGACAGTGAAGTGAATCACGCCCTACAGAAATTTATAGGCCTGCGGACTTCAATATGACGTAGTGGGCTCTTACCTGAAATGTCAATAATTCCTAGAGGTGAAAACAGGCATCACAGACTCATAGATTTTTGATGTTGTTGCCAAAATAGTCCAAGTAATTTTTTGTGTGATAAAAATCAAACATTTAGAAATACAGAACAAATATTAAAGATAAAAATGTTGACATCCCATTGTATTCAGTAAAATAAATCAAATATTTTTGTCTTTATTTCCAGTCATGAATATATCATCTTTAGATTAGCTTTATTTTGGAATATGAGCAACCTGCATTTGAGCGTAGTTTACAAGTGGAATAAAAGGCCATCCATATGGATAGAATTTACTTTGTTCCATTCCAGACTTTTTTCCACACACTAATACCTCAGCCTATGGTTTGTATACGGCTGTATTTTTAACAGTAAATTCACGAAACTGCTCATATTCAGTGAATCATTAGTTGTGGAATGGGGATTGACACTCCTCCCTTTTCCACTCATTTTTGCGCATTGCTTGCCTGCAGCCTCAATCAAAGATCCACATCTCCAGTACACAACAAACTTAATGGTGAACTTTCTACCTTGGTGCAGCTTATCTTGCAAAAACTTATGGAATAAATTCCATCTTTGAAAGAAGCCAGACGGTCAACATTGGTATGTTTCAGATCCTTTAGGGTACCCGTGGTCACGTGACTTGAGCATCCTTTCCTGGGTTAAGTGGTTCAGATTAAAAGGATCTCTGGTCTCTTTCATAAAACAAACATTTGGAAATCTGCTCCATTGACGACTGCCATATGGTAAAGTGCTTTTGATAAATCATAAATCCATCACGCAGTCTCTCTTTATTACATTTTCTTTCAAAACATGAACAAATAGACTCGTATATGGGACCAAGGAAAGGACCAATTGGGACCTCGTTTATTCAGAAGAGGGAGGCTAAAATAACCCTCACAGATGTTCCTTGGGCAGCCAGCAGATAAAAATGTGTTGTAAACGTTTCAAAGGGAAATATTTGACGAGCAAATATTAGCCTATGTGAAACACCACACAAGGCTCGTCTTTTGGCCTGTTTAATGACTAATTGAATATCATTAGTTGGGTCCACACAGATCGAAGTGCCTGCAGAAATAAAGGCTCAGATTTTAAAATGCCATATGGCCCAAATTATACATTAACCACGGGTTACACGATAATAATACTCTCTGTGTATAATCAGCCAGGTTAGATAGAGGACAGTCATTTTTGGACACCATCGTCTCCTTGCCAACCGAGACAAAGGACAAGTAAGGAAAGCAATTTTATATATTACAGGGCTGATGTGGTCATTGATTTATTGTATTTTATTGCACGTACAGTGTATGCCCAACATGGTTGATTAAAGTCCTTGGGTTGCATTTTAAGACAGCGCCACGCGTGCGTAGTGCGTAAATTTTAATAGGTTCGCCAAAAGAGGGTCGGAGATTTATATGACTAAATTGTTCCACGAAATTCACATATATATTTTAGTTATACGTCTCATGCGTTTGTCATGTGCATAAAGCACGCACATAGATGATTTATTGTATTCTGAAGGGGAGAAAAATGTAAGTAATAAACCCGCGTAAAAAGGTTACCAAAACCTCTCCAAAGCGCACCGGCCGGCCGTGTGCGCAAAAGAAGAGGCCTCATGGTGGCTTTTTCTAATCATTTTTTCGCACTGCTTTGACACATTGTAACATGGAAATGTATGCATTATTGACTGTATTATTTTAGTTTAGCATTAAAATGATTTTTATTGCGCTGATATTTATATTATTAATGTCTCCCATGCACTTATATCAGCATCGCCATGTGGACTGACTTGGGAAACAAACAGGTTATTGTTACAGCTACAAAAAATACCCACCCAAACATCCCATTCAACATTTTATTGGCCTGTAGCTTGTTTTTAACTTGATGAAAAGAAACATTTTGTTTTACCAAACTCACATTTAATGAATCCAAACTTGAAACGCCATACCAGATCATGTCTCTCTTAACCTATGATTTAAATCATTCAGGTTTTTTTTTTAAAGGTTTCAATTGTTTTTAGGTTATTCAAGACACTTTGCAGCACATTTAACCCAAAACGCACAAAGACTAACTTGAGGTAAATATGAATTGAAAAGAGGACTGTAATTTGCTTGTTTTCAATTTAATAAATCAAAATACCAGTAAGCTCTCACAATTACAATGATTGTTCCCTTAATAAATAAGTGAATTAGCTTTAAAAAACCCAAAAATTAAAAATTAAATTAAATTTAAAAACAAACAAACAAACAAAAAAAAACAAAAAACACACACACACACATGCACACAAGGAACATCCATTAGGACGAAAGTGGCTAATTTTACAACCTTATCTTTATCCCATCTTTTGTTTGTTTGTCATGCCCACACCTGTATATGGTGTATATGATAACATCAACATATTATTTTGGGATGTTATTTACCTTTTTACCTTCACATTCAATGAAAGATTTTTCTTATTTCCTACAAACTTAAGTACATTATAGCATAGCTGATTGTAATAAGTATAACTATGACTTGCACCCAAAAGTAGTACATTGTACAATATGTAGCATATTTTTCTTGAATTCAGATGGTAATAGGACTGCTATATAGTTATTTCGTATGTCATGGAAAGTTTGATAAGGATGTAAATGATTTCACAGTCAACTAAGTGCTAATGAACACATGTTTAGAACCTATGCCATAGAACACTGCTTATGATGACAAACACGCACAAACTTGGCTTTTCCTTTAATTTCTCACCCCATGTATTTTCTTGATTATATCCCAGACACAACTTGTCAACTCATGACACTGATAATTTTCTCCCCAAGAGTATGTATTAATGCATGTGCAAACTTAAGGACATCTAAAGTCATCATCGCTGTAATACATTCTTTCATTTGATAGTAAATGTAGCCTAAAATACTTTGAGTGGGTCCCCTGAGGACTAATGTTCTAGCAAGGCCTTACTCCCACTCATGCATTACTCAAACACACATTTGGCAGCCGGCAAGTAAAACTGAGCAGTAGTGAAACAGGACATGCATAGCACTTGTTTCATTTGATGCATAATTATCGTGTCTGGAGAAAAGAAGGTAACTGTGACTACACATTTTATTAGGACAATCAGCATAGACTCATTTTCACCTTAGTCAAATATTTTGCAAGTAAAGAAAAAAAAAGTAATGTTTGGCTCAACAGACAGAGATAAAATATTGAATTCTTAACACTGAAAACATATTTAATTCATGCTGCAACATGTGTTGGTCTCTGTGTACCCTATGTTTGATATGATGGTTGACACAATTAAGCCATCCATGTAATAATACAACAATATATCATTCTGATGTATAAAACTAAGTAGCCTATTTTATTATTTATATCACTGTATTTTTAAACTCAGTGCTATAACTGCATCCAAAATATGCAGTGGAGAGATGTGCATGTAGATATTAATAAACAAAAGGTAATCAATATGGGTAAAAATTATACATAGTGTGTAACTAATGAGAACTTATTACAATGGATAGAAAAAAAAATACGTTTTAACCATATCGGAACATTTTCATTTCACTCAAAACCATAACGTTACATGCTGGTAAGAGAACGAACAACAGACAGGTACAAATACATATACATATTTAATTCTCACTACACTTGTAACTTTATGGATGTGTGCCCGTGCGTAAACGTTTCAGATGGCCAGTGAAGGCAGCATTAGCAGAGTTAACGCTATGCTGACGTGTCGCACCACTCGCTCCGGAAGCTTTTATTTCAATTTGCCTACGCGGTCAACAAGCTGCTGCATTCACTGCCATTCATTCCACTCTCCGAACCCGGAATAAGTTTTACGCGTGTGTATGCATGGCAAAGTGTGTTTCCGGTATAACGTGTGTGTTGATCGGTGCTCAGCCTTTCTCTCTTGGCTTTCAGTAGAACAGTCACTCACTTCAGAGTCCCAGTTCCCTTACCTGGTTACCTGGTTAACGGCGTCAAATCTCAAATCGTGGACATGGCATCTGTTTCGGCACCAGCTCAGACAGCCTCTGCTCCTCTGCAAAGAGGAATTGTCAAGATGGTAAGAGTCTTAACATGAGTATGTGACCCCCACTACGTGTGTATATGGATACAGCTAGTTAGCTTAGTAAGCCCAAGGCTAAATGAGACTGTACAACATAGCTGTCCATTGTCATACAGCATCTAGTGGAAATATTTGATTTATGCACAAATTGTCTGTTGCATACATGTGTTGGCATTGTGTCACTAAGTGTCATTATAATTTAACCCTTATAGCTACAGCAGCATGTCTGCTAACATTAACCTAGCTGGTTTGCTACAAAATTTAGCTAACTTGCTAATAAGCTCAAACTACCTGACGTTAGCATATGGTTGCTTTCTAGTCAGATTATTAGTTGTCCAACTTTATGTAAAGCGTAATCTGACAGATTGAACAGTCATAATTGACTGTTTTCAGACACACTTGAAGTTAAACCACACATGGCTAAGCCGGTTGAATACGATCGTCATGTGTAGTAACTTGTTAGCTGCAACAGATGTTTTGTTTCCCAGCAAGCTAGGATTTAGCTGTCGTCTACTTTCTGAAAGTGATAATTTACTATGACAAAAGTTCATGACTTCCAGTACCTCTGAATACTAATTTGTTGACATCTGTCAAAAGAAAAAATAATTCAATGATGTCTTACTCGCTAAACTATTGAGCTAACTAGCATGCTAGCGAACACCAGCAGCTTCTCCGTTAGTTTCAATGTAGTGCAACAGTATATGTTTTAGTGTTACATTTTAACACGAGCTGTATCATTGTTTGGAATGTAGATTTGAAACTAGATAGCTGTCAAGTTACTAAATGTACTCTGATTTTCTAATAGAAGGGGGTGTTCTCTCTGAGTGTGGTCATAGCCGTCCATGGGAAACTGACACGTAGCTACGTAAAGTCTTTATGTCCCTGTAATCGCCTGTTTATCTTGGTGTGCACAATGCCCGTTTGCTATATGACTCCATATGTTACTTTCTCGTCTTGTATTTTAGGCTGGTCACTCTATTCTAAAGATCAAGTAAATTTTCAGTGTAGCTAACAGTTTTTCCATGAATGTACTTAAATACTGGAGTCCTTAGGTCACAATCTTGTGTTTCCACCAAGCATCCAAACAGGATCAGACTGCAGCCACATGAAGATGAGGAGCTAGTTAGGACTTATTCCCCTAAGCATAATTTTCCAATGTGTATCACAGTTGAGTTACACTTAAAGCTCTGATGTGCTGTAAATTGAATAGATTTAATATGTCGTTGACATGCTTGTTCATTTTTAGTACACTTAAATTTTTTCGTTGCGATAATTTCCATTATAAGCAATCTACCCTTGCTCTTGTCATCATGTATGTTATCAGACTCATGTTGAACATAATTGCACATTTCCCTTGGTGCTTGAAGAAAGGCTGTTTTTAGCACCATGACAAGCATCAGGGTCTTCCCTTGAGAGGGAACTGTAAGCATCGGTTACACTCTTGTGGGCTTATTACCAATGGACTGAATGTGTTTGTGAGGAAGTAGCAATATATTTTCCTGTTGCACTCACCTTGGTCACTTGTTTTTTTATGTTTCCATAATTGATTTGTCATGCACATCATAGGCAACTAATTTAGTGCCTATCACTTAATTTAATGCTCTTATTTTGCTGTCATATCTCCTACTTGAGAAAAGTGAGCAAGGCCATACAGTACATTCCTAGTGGAACTTGGCCCTTTTGTAAACAGAGAAAGGGGGAGTGCCCCTTTGCTTCTTTTTTTCCCTACGGCTGGTCAGTGTGCAGCGTTAACCTTTTTGCTTCACCTGCACATGGAAGAAACGAGTCAGTCCTTGTGGAACAGTGCTGATTTGATGAAAGAGTTTATCTTGCCAACATCTAAGATCAACAGCCCCTAGTGATGCTCCCTGCAGACACACTGGAGAGTCTGCAGATAAAAAGTGTTTGCTCAGATTCGTGTAAATGCCATGGTTGTCAAACCAAAGAGTAGGTTATCTTTTTTTTTTTTTGTATTTAGCTACGTTATCAGATAGCGTGATCTCACCTCTTGCAGCTGAATGACAGTTACCATGGAAACGTGTTATGTGAAGTTGCTTTCCAGCTCCATGTTACATAGTTGCCAGACTCCTTCAACAGCTTTTTAGACAAACACTCACTGTGGTCAGTTTTAAAATTTGCACTGCAGACACATATTGGTGAAACTTGTTCTTTCATTTGTAAATTTCCTTATTTGCCTAGCTGCTTCCTCATACTACACCAGTTTCTTACAAGTCTGAAGTACTGTATACTTAGCAACATGAGACTTGTGGCAGTGCTTATGCAAGTACAAGAGTAACTTGAATGTAAGCAGTTTTTTGGTGGAAATTAAAAGCAAAAATTCTCTTTTAGACTTTGCACTAGTGCCCGTTAGTCATGTTTGTTGTGTGTGTGACATTTTTTTTTGTCCACTGTAATCTTAAGGAGCCATGAGAGAACGTTTGAGTATCTGCTGAATTGGAAAAATTACCAGCAGTTCTAGTTCTTGTCTCTAACTGACAGTGTTTGTTGTCATCCCTGCAGGTTTTGTCAGGCTGTGCCATCATTGTTAGGGGTCAGCCTCGAGGTGGCCCACCCCCGGAGCGTCAGATCAATCTCAGTAATATCCGAGCTGGAGCCATGGCCCGCCGAGCCGCTCAGGGTCAACCTGACACCAAGGACACCCCTGATGAGGTGAGTTGTTCTAATGCACTGAGTTTGCATTTGTTTATATTTGTGTGTTTGGCAAAGATGAATAAGATCCCACTCCTTAGCCCTCCTCTGAGACACCACTGTTTTGCAATTAAGGAGTGAATCCTGATGTGTACATGTGTACACCTTTGTTTGTGTACATCTTTGTTTGTAGAGTTTACTGTAGGATTTTCATCACATTTCCATATCTTGATTTCTCAAGCTGTTCAAGATAATTACTGCATAAACTGGGTTTTGGCCATGTCTGTTTGGATAAGGATGCTGCACATAAACTTGCCGAATCTCCTCAGAGAACAAGGAGTAAACATAACCATACTGGAGTTTCACATTCGCTTTCATTTTCACTGGCTTTTACAACAAATTGCCATTTCTCACTACCACAAATGGAGACAATTCCTGTGTTTTATGGTCTTTATTACAAACCTCCAAATTTCTGTTTTCAGGTCATAAAATTGGACACAATATGTCAAAATGGCTACAGATATTAGAACAAGATTATGTATAATCTTGATTATATTTATGTGTTTTTGCTTAGTGATGAATCATTGCAGTTGTAATTGCTCTGTATCGTGTGTTTTAGCTCTTTGTTACTTTGAGGTGAGTATATCTGTAGCAGATGGAAAGTGTTTTTTTTTTTTTTTTTTTGTGGAAGATTTTTTTGGGAAAAAAAGATTAACTTGAACTTATCTGTCTATCACACACCTAGAGTATTTGTGTCCTGACTGTACATCTGTGTCTTAAGTGAACAATAATATTCCCACCTGTATTTCAGCCATGGGCCTTTCAAGCCAGAGAGTTCTTGCGTAAGAAGCTAATCGGAAAGGAGGTCTGCTTCACTGTGGAAATCAAGGTTGCTTCTGGCAGGGAGTATGGCATGGTCTACCTTGGAAAAGGTAAGGCATTACCTCTTTTTAAAAGCAGAATTAAACGTATACCACAGTTTGAGCAATTACCTCTATTCCATAGATTTGTCTTGTTTACTTTTCAGAAAATAATAAAACTATAAATCCCATGAGGCTGTGGCTTACAGTTGCTCAGAGCAACTAAGGAGCAATGTTAAAGTGCATAAAACCTCTAAAGATGCTCTAAAATGGATGTAAATTACAGACTTGTGTGGCTTTTTCCTTTTTAAAGAACACTTATTCCATATATTTGACAGTTTTTAGTTAAATAACACAACAGCAAAATATTCAAAACTGTTTTGATAGCGAGGAATATTGTCGTTCACTGACATTTAGCAGAAAGGCGGAAAATATCCTTAGATTGTACTTATCTGGAGATCACCACTAATTGTATCAATTGTTGTGTTCATTCATGTTGGTATACATTTTATTAGACGATGCCACAAACAAGGAAATGCAAGCTCTTCTCTGGTTTGACATCAGATGCCAGTCAGCTGGTACAGATGATTCCTGTCTTGGCTTTGTCACATTTTCTTTCTCCTTGAGGCTAGCATTGGAGAGTTTTTGATTAGTTTATCACCTCAATAAATCTCAAAACGACAATAGCTCCATATAGTCTGTTGAACAGCGTCAGACTGCGTGAGTTTTCTAGCGCTTCAGTTTCCCCTCTTATAAATCCCTGTGTTTCTCCTTTTCATTTTTATCTTCTTAGTCTTTTTCTACTAATTGTCAATACTGACCTACCCAGAAAACAAATAGTCAGCAAAATTTACATTCTGTAACAATATGTATGGCACAGTAATGCTAATTTAATATGGTCATTTGCTGTGTGTTTGCGGGGTATTTTAATGTGGCTTCAAATATAACTGGCATTGTCAGTTTTATGATAAACAAGAATTCTACTGTACATTATGTGAAGTTGTGTTGTCATTGCCGTTATACAGCAGCGATATAGGCAGTTCAGGGACTTACCCGGAGCTGTGGACTAGATAATGCTTTTTCTTTTAAAAAAAATAGTGTGTCAATGAGATGCATTTTTTTTTTTTTTTTTTAACCCATAAAGACCCAAACATCCATTGTTGTTGACGGCCATCTACTGATCTAAACTGTTTAATACCTGTTGATCCACTAATTCTATCAGTACGCTTAAATAATTGGTGTAAAATACAGTTCGTCATCTTTTCATGGTCATCAGATATTACCCATTTGGATGTTCAGAGACTCAGGTGTTACCGTGGAAACATTGACATTGATTCACCTGTAAAACCCATGGAACTGGATCAATGACAGTGGATAGTCACATTTGGTTTATTGTCAGTTAATGATATACTGTGTTGAAAAAGTCATATTTCTTCATTTTTCTCTGTTTCTGATATTATGACTTTCATTTGAGCTTTTGTGAATATCTACATTATTAGTAAATTAACCCTTTCTTACATAGGGATTACTGCAGTGGACAGCTATTCTACAGCTGTTTTCTTGTATAGTCATGGTTTTGTTGTTTCATATTAGCCAGCTAATTGGATGCTTATGCACCATCTCATACACTGCAATTCATAACATTACTGTAACTTTGCTGTTCTTGATAAACCTAATCTAACATGTTTGAGTGCAAATCAATGCTTGTTATTGTTCTTAGACTGTAATTAACAAAAAAAAGTTTTAGTTTTTTGTGTGCATATTATCGCCATGAAGTGAGTAATGACTAGTATTAGAGTATGTTAAAATGTGAGAAAACAACAGATTAGCATCATTGAAATGTTTTTATTTCATAGTTTTCACACAGTATATCAGTAAAAACACGTTTCTTTGCTTCAAAAATTAAACGCATGGTGTTCAGCCCAGTGGACATTTTTGTAACTATGAAAACATTTTTGTTAAAAAAAAAATTTCAATTGCATCATGTTTTTTTAACTCCAAAAGAAGAATAAAAACACTTGGGGAAACAAATTTTGATTAATGTTGTCATATTTCATACGTGAAAGGGTTAAATATGGAAAAATACCTGCTTTTCATTGAAAAAACCCACAACTTATAGGATAGTATAATAATTAAATGGTGGTAAATCACTTAAGAATTGTTAAATGGAGAGAGAAATTAATTTGGGAACTGCCACAAAAGTAGCACTGAGTCTTTATGGGTTAAATATGTTGGAACATACATTAAATATTCTACAGTATTTGTTTCATGGACAAAGTTTGTACAAATTTAGTGCTCTGTTTGTGAACGGCTCTTGTGTAGTTGTCTACCTCTTTATAGTAATAATGAAATGAAAAGCATATAGTTTTTCTGTTCTGAAGTTGTTCTTTTTTTTTTTTAATGTCTGCTTTTCACTCTAGACACAACGGGGGAGAACATTGCTGAGTCTCTGGTCACTGAGGGTCTTGCCACAGTCCGCAGGGAAGGAATCAGAGGGAACAAGTGAGCTATTCTACCTGTATTACACCACTGTTATCTGTATTATAAAAGCCAGGTAGCTTCTGTGTGTGTCTTGGAATCACGGAAAATCTGGAAAAAGCTGACTGCTGCAATTTGGCATGTATTTTTGGTCAAGGAAGAAAATAGAGGAAATAGGAAGTTGATAGGGCCAATATTTTTGGAAATATTAGTAATTTTGGAATATAGCCTCGCAGTCACGTTGCTATGCCCAGAATGCTTTGGTGGTGACTGGTGGGCAAATGTGGTACAGCGTGCACAAATACACAACAGCATAAAAACTCGAGCTGCACAATATATCTTTGGAACATCAACATCACAATATACACGTGCACGATAGTCACATGGCAGTGTAGTGAACTCAACATGTTCTCATCTAATTTCAAGGGTACGTGATACACACTGCACACAGCGATCCACCAGTCACAATCATTCATTAGTTTGGAGTGAGTCTGGTAACAAGATGAAAATTGAGCAACAAACAAGAGAAAATCACTAAAAACAAGCACTTGGTGCCAAAAAGAAAAGCAATGTTAGTTACCTGGAATTATTTTGACGACAAGAAAGATGATACTGAAACATGTATTCTGTATTGACAGTGCCTTCCACCTGTCGCCACAAGAGGAAATGCAGTTTGTTTGACCATTTATGTCGGTGCCACACAGCTATTATATCCTCCTGAGTATTTTTTCATATCACGATATATATCGCAGGGTTTAAAAAAAAAAAATCGCAATGTCAGTTTTTTCCAATATTGTGCAGCCCTAATAAAGACTACCACATCTAGAACCCGTGGATCCCCACAGGTCAACACGCTAGTTTGTTATTAACATGTGGAATCTGAGCCCTGAAAGAAATGACTCTTGTTTTTTCCAACTGTATGCTAACTGCATATTAAGGTCTTGTCAGCATTAATCACCCACATTAACACATAGTGGAAAAAATAACTGATAATGTGAAAATAGACAGCTCTTTACTTTGGATATTTTTGCTTTTGCAGAAATCACACGTTGCATTTCTCACCGGGATAAGTAATGCCTTAAAAAATGAAGAGTCATAAAACACTACGAAATGCGTGTGGTTGAAGTCGTTTCAAATCCTGCATCATTGAGACACAGCTGTGATGCCCCAGATGGTGGCAGTATTACCCTGTTGCAATGGTGAGGTGTCTGTGAAACAGTTTTCTGCCACACATCCTTTAAGCAGTAATCCCTTTAAATACACTTGCATACCTAGTGCTATATGAAAAAAGGACTGCATACCCCCCCAGTGGTAGTATTTGCACATTACACACATTATAAGCAATTGACTCATGCTGCTACATTTTTATCTTCCAACATGACCAGAGATGATGTGAATATTTTGCCACTAATGACCCATTTCAAGCATTTTGTGCAATGGCCCAGAACAACCACTAATGTAAATGATGCTTTATGTGTAAGCGAGCGTCATTTGGCCAAAGGGGAGGGCCATTACTCAATGAGGACTTAAGGCTGTAGTTTTTCCTTCACTGCACCAGGCCCCAATATCCATTACCCCTTGTGACTGGCTATGTTGATCATACTAAGTACGATGTGATGATAATTATAGGGGTGATAATAACTTTGATGGCCTTCAACAATGCAGTTTAACATGTGTTCAGAGGCTCGGTGCTGCTTGTGAAAATGGACAGCAATTTTAACAGCATGCTGGAACTAATGCTCAGCAGTGTACCACAGCACACTGGGCACAGGCACAGAGTTATTTCCCATCCCTTCTCACTTGAATACACAACAAAGAACATCTGTACGTTATTCAGGTTAGACTGACCCTCTCTCGCTCTATTTCATAGGTGATAATAATGAAAAACGTAACAAACGTTGTAGATATTGCAGTTGTAGGTGTCAGGCGGTTGTACTTGTTAGTTGTTAAATCACAAACATCAGTTTCTTTAGTTTTCTGTAGGAGGTGTCATCATTTGGCTTTGACTTAATTAGTTGTAAAAAGAAATACATAAATAAAAATACTTTCCACAGCGCTGAGCTATATAGTAAATAAAACAGATGCTTTCATCTCTCTCCTCAACTTAGTCTTGCATCTCAGGCTGTCACTCAGTTAGGCTGGCTTTCTTTAGAAATGCTTAATTCACCATAACTGAGGTGGATAGACCCTGGCAATTGGTCAGACACAGAAACTTGCCTCGAGGAGAAATTAAAACCACAGGCAGGGGGGTTTGAGTGATGGTTTTTATAATGTTCGCCCAGCAGAGCAGAGGGGAGACCAGCTATAATATAGTATAAACCCCCCACTGCTTCTTTTTAACCGACAGCCCCAGCGGATCGCTTGTTGAAGGGGTGTGAACATGTGAAGACAGCACTCGCTTGGGCTTCAATTGCTCACGAAGAGTGGAACCCTTCTAGCCTGGTACACTAGGGAAAACAACTTCCTACACCTCCTTTTAAACTATACAAAGACAACAGGGAGCGCTAAAACCGCTTACTAAGGTTCAGCATTTTATATCTATTAAAAGTAGTTTTGGTTGCTCAAGGGTACCACATGAAGATGAACAATGCAGCCTACACTGTGTTCAAATATATGGGAATTGGGAAGTTTTTTCTTTGGCCCTTGTCCTCCAGTATTGTTGTTCAGTATTGCACTTTCCTCCTTAACAGTAGCTGTTTAGATATGAAGCAGTGTGTTGGTTGGAATGAGTTGCTGACCCTCAAAGAAACCAGTCTATTTGGGGATATGGCTAAGTTCACTATCATCTGCCTCCACATATAAACGTATTTCTGTATCTTTACCAATCTATGCTTGCTATTGGCATTACAATGTCTGCTCTCCTTGATTACATTGTTAGTTTCTCTCGCTCTGTTTTTGTTGCTTTCTTTTCCTGTTTGTGCTTAAATTCTAAGTAGCTTAAACACGATTGACGTCTTAGAGAAAGTTTCACTATTGTTGCTCGGTAAGCAAGAAACAGTTTCTAGTGAATTTGAACTAAATCAGTACAAAGGGGATATAGAACTTGACAGCATTTTGGGCAGGAATCCAAAAGCCCAATTAGGACCACACAGCTGGAGCACTGGCTATGTTTGTGCTTATGTGTGTAGCATTTTAATTGAGATACCCTATTGACTCTCAAGAGCGAATGATCTCTTTCAGGCAACAACATGTGAAAAATTCACTTTACATACTGTTCATTGGGCAGCATTTTCTTCTTGGAAAAATAAAAGCCTGTTGGGCATTTGAAGTTGTGAATAATTAAAGTTGTACAAGGGCCCTTAAAAAGCATTAGGCGGCACAATGTAGAGAGCCAGCATGGAATTAATTGTGGTGTTTGTAGCCAGCTGCGTGACTGCCTTTGATGGAACTGTCAAACATTGTTATTGTCTCCAAAGAAAATGCTCAGTTACAGTTTTAAGCAGCTATAATCTGGTCATCAACTGCTTGCCACAAAGCAAACAGTTTATCGGAGTTAGGGGTCTGCATTTCTCCAGAACTTTAGAAAACAGCCGCAGTATTGTCATAGATACTATTTATAGTGTGTGTAGCTAATGAGCATTTGTGCACGTTGGTCATAAGTCGTTATAACTATCCTGATGTTGTCTTAACTGGACAAGACTTGCTTTTTAAAAAAGAAAAGACAGTTCAGAAGCAATTAGAACATTTTAAGCTTAATATGGCACACGGCTCTACAGAATCAAAACACTATCAAAACATTTTCTGCTTGTTATATGTGGTGTAGGTCCCTTTCTGTCTGGTATGTAATTAATTGGACCTTGTTAACATCCTGAGCTAGCAGTGATATTTTTTCTTTCCAGTGGAATGCCAGAGGTTCCTCTCTCCTATGTCTTTGATCTTTAAGCTGTTTGCAGCCTCGTTATCAGCATTACATTGGCAAAGTTTCATATTCTTAAATATTAAATCACAAAATATTAATGAGTTTGTGGATTTAATTTGTTTTCTCTTTTGCTGAAAATAACCCCTCTCGCGGCTATAGGAGAGAAAGCCTGGAGTGAACTTTCACAAGTATTCTCGAGTCTTTTGTTGATATATTGTAACCAACAGCTCAAATTGATTTCATCCAACAGTGAGCCATTAAACATGAAGACTGTATAATCATATTTTATTCCTGTAATGATCCTTATAATGGCTTGAAATGCTTTTATTTTGTGTCTCAATCTTCTTTTCTGATCTGTCTATCCAGTCCCGAGCAGGCCAGACTCTGTGAACACGAAGACCAGGCTAAGGCATCCAAGAAGGGCATGTGGAGCGAGGGCACCGGCACACACACCATCCGTGACATCAAGTACACCATAGAGAATCCTCGCAACTTTGTCGACTCTTTGCACCAGAAACCTATCAACGGTAACGACTCTGGGAGGGGCACGCCAGCAGGCACACTGAAGCAGTCAAACAAAACAAGCTTGGCAGGGGAAATCAGACAGTACATTTAAAAACGCATGATTACATAAACCTCAATTTCCTGTAGAAAGCAGTTTTTCAGGCTTGGTGTCAGAAATCCAATACTTTGGCTGAAGATTCAGTATTTTGTTCTAAATATCCACTTCAGGGCATGTAATGGCACGTACTCTGCCTTCACCGGCTCATTCCTCCAGTCTCTCATCTCTGACCTGCCTGAGGTGTAATGTGGCACTCAATTCATTCTAGCCTCATTTCACTACCCTTTAATTGAATGGGGAAAAGGAACAGGCAAAGGCATTTTCATGCTTTTATTTCTTGTTCTTACCATTCATTGGAGACAGAACTGGAGGCAGCAATCCAGCCTAAAAGCTTTAAATGCACATTGAGCTGCTGTGATTTGGAAATGGAATACCAATTTCTCTCATCTGCTTATGCTGCTACTGCAGTGGGAACATTTATAGCTTGCACATACAAGTACAGCCGCATAATCAAAGCATGACAACGCTAATTTCACTCATCTCAAAATGGTGTGAAATGCACTTAATGCAGGTGACATGAGCTGTACAATTCTTTAAAGAGCTTCACATATCAGGAAAAAAAATTGAAGCTGGTCTGATTTTGGAAAAAATCAAACATAATAGACGAAAAGCTCAAAATAAATTGCGGTTTTCTCAAAGCTTGTTGTGTGGTCAAAATATAAGTGGCACATCAAAAACCTACTCCATCAAGTACTCCTTTCTTCGTGCAATGGAAATCACAACAAAACAGAAAAGAAGTTTCAAAAGAGCAGTTCAGGTTATTAGAGTATTGAACACACTGAAAATATGACGGTAGATAAGAAAATATTACTGGTGATTCTTCTAGTACTGGAAATTATTTGTAGGAATAATAAATATTTCCACAATAATTTTTTTTTTTCCTCAAGAAAATAAAAACTGTCTTCCAGCTATGTTTTTTTAAACTTGCAGTGGTAATTGTTGAAGGTAGATTTTAGTTGTAGCAACACTTTGAATAAATTGCTTTCTTCACCAAAGAGGCCATGACTTTCTCCTCTCTGAGAAGTATCTCAGAGTCATCCTTTACTGTGACTCATCAGTCTCACTGCTCAGTAAAAGGCCATTTTCTTCTTGGAAGACCCATTGTATTATTCGACGCAATAATGTCACGAGGGGTGTTGCTGAAAATGTCAATAGATGCTATGACATCTGTTCATTTTAGGATGAAGAAAAAGACTTTAAAAAAGTCAGAATAAATGTAAAGAATCTTTGGTTTTGCATGACTAAATTTGGAATATCTTTTGTGTCTTACTTAACTAAATCCTTACACAGATTATGAAATGTAGTACATTCAAAGCAGCAAATGTTTGATATGTGCATGTTGTTCCTTTTTTTTTTTTTTTTTTTTTTTTTTTTTTTGCCACCCTGGGCTCTCCCGCTCCCCCCTCTTACCTTGTGTTTTCCTTTATGACCACAGCCATCATCGAGCATGTGCGTGACGGCAGCGTGGTTCGTGCCTTGCTCCTTCCGGACTACTACCTGGTTACTGTCATGCTGTCTGGGATCAAGGTAAACGCTGCTCACGTGCTGTGCTTATCAGTTGTAGTGAGCTGTTGAGCCCATTTATCTTGACATATTTTATAGCTGAAAGATTTGTTGTACGTTTTCCTTAACAGCCACTTCTTTCTTCATCTTACTGTGACAAATGCTATTAATAAAGTATTTTATGGCAGAGACTCCACCTTCAGCATAAAAAAAAAAAAAAAATATATATATATATAT
>JAQQZY010136956.1:0-12702 GCA_030068375.1 Ostorhinchus rueppellii | reverse complement strand
CATAAGATAAGGTAAGGTAAGATAACAATTAAGATAAGGTAAGATAACATAAGATAAGATGAGATAAGGTAAGGTAAGATAACATAATTAAGATAAGGTAAGATAACATAAGATAAGGTAACATAAGATAAGATAAAGACAAGGTAAGGTATGTTAACATAAGATAAGATAAGGTAAGGTAAAATATAAGATAAGATAAGGTAAGAAAACATAAGATAAGGTAAGATAAGGATAAGGTAAGGTAAGATAACATAAGATAAGATACCGTAAGATAAGGTAAGGTAAGATATCATAAGATACCGTAAGATAAGATAAGGCAAGATAACGTAAGATAAGATGAGATAAGGTAAGATAACATAAGATAAGATAAGGTAAGATAACATGAGATAAGATGAGATAAGGTAAGATAACATAAGATAAGATAAGGTAAGATAACATGAGATAAGATAAGTTTCTAAAGTTTTGAGGGTTTTTTTTTATAAGAATTGAGTTCATATGGAAACTGTTCAAACTCCTGCTGTATAACTCACTTTTTATCTTTTTTTTTTAATATGTTCGGAGTCTTTGAAAATGCAAAAATGTGCTCATACATTTGTCATGTATTTCCATGAAACTAACACCGAGTTTCATGTTACTGTTACATATTTAAAAGCACCACTCCTACACCATATATCATAAGTATTCTGTACACAGTGAGTGAAATTTGCGAGAGGGAAACCTAATTAAACTAATTACAGCTGCCTTTCAACTCAGAAACAGGATAGTCCTGTGATGAGCAAAAGGTAAATGTTAGGTTTTAGCCTTGATTATTTAAATGAGCTTAAAGGGTTAATACATACATGATGTCCACAAATCCTCAAAAAGTCTTGAATTTAACTGTTATAAATTGGGGCCTTTATTATCCTTATAATTGATCATTAATCCTTATACAGAATAAATGATAATTCCACTGGTTTACAAGTAAAAGGCTTCCAGAATAAAAGTAGTTCAACTTTACCAAATTTGGGTCATTAATAAAGAAAATTAAGTCAAAGTCCAAGTTGGTTGTAGTTTCTAAGATACAGTCTGAGGCAAAAATGTGACATTCTTACAATTAATGAGAGAATGGGTTTGATTTAAAAGGAAAGTTTGTCTCAGATTCACCAGATCTACCTCTAAACAGTGTCTCCACATTACAATACATTCACTTTTCCATTTTTTCTAGTGAAACATTTACAGAACCATTGTATATATGTACATAAAACGAACATATGTGTAATAAAACACCATCATATATATTGAAAACATGAGCTAAGCAGCATTTTTGTTATTTATTTTCTGATTCATCTTATTAAACTATGTAAGATTTAACACATTTAATGTCTGAAGCAGATATTTTCTAAGAAATTGTAGGGCAGTGTAAGTAATCCTCATACAGAATAAATGATAATTCAATATTTGCTTAGGAAATCATTGTAAAGAAGTACTTTGTATTTAGTGTTTATTGTTTTATCACAACAGAGATGGCAATGAGTGGATCCACCAACAGTCTTACATGGATGGAGGGGATCAGGTATGAGGTTTAGCAGCATTAGAAACATTAGTGAAACGTAATGTAACATGAACTGGATTGAACATGGTTACGACTGGTTCATGACAATAACTATGAGGCCTTTGTAGTGTTATTTTTGTGACAGTAAGGTCTTAAACTTGATCAAAGATGCCTTGAAACATTTTTTACGAAGTCAAACATTTGGCTTCCTCAAACCTGCAGATGCCCTGACGTATCATTAGATCATACTTATTTGAAGTTTGAGTGGGTGGGTTGTTCTGAGAACCATTTGTTTGCTGATGTTAGATAATTCCATTTCCAAGCTGATGGTATCTAGCATTAGACACAACTGTCTGTATCAACATGTCAAGTCTGATGTCACAGTCAAACTCATTTCAGGGTTCAAACAGTGGACACAGAATAGAATAGAATAGAATAGAATAGAATAGAATAGAATAGAATAGAATTGAATAGAATAGAATAGAATAGAATGAGCTTTTTGCCATTGCAGAATATCATTATACTCTATACAATGAAACTTGGTTTCATGTTCTGTAAGGTGTAAAATACACACATCAGTTATGACCCTATAACATCAAACGTGTCATATTTGATGCATGAGTTTTGAACATGATCAGTGATTTTTTTTTTCTTGAAAAACCTGATGTATACAATTAGATACATGCAATACACAGATATTCCACCAGGGAGGAAGTATTTGTTCACCAGAACCCTTTCTACTGACACAACATGATTGTCATAAATGAGGAAGGAGGCAGAACTGCCAATTTTGAAGAGGAATTACTAATTTGCTAGACATGTTTGTGTTATATTATGTTTTTGTTTGTTAAAAAAAATATTTGAGCATTGAGAGCTGATGTGTCAAACATGATACAATACAACTCATATATGGAAAGTGATATGTGAATTTAAAAAAATGTGGGGGGCTGTTTAGTAGGACCAGAAAAGGCTCCAGTTTCAAAGAACTGGAATTTTCTGTCAGTGATTTAATGGTTCAGGCTTTACAGGTTTAAAACGGTCAAAAGAAAAACAAAAAAAATAGTCAAGTAAAAAAGACACACACAGAAGTGAGAAAGTGAGTGCAGAATGTACAGGCGACAGTAACGACTATAATGCCAAATCTTTTAATTATAAAGTGGGTATTGCAGTGCCCTGTGTATGGGTTAGATAGCAGCAGAGTACAAATATGTTGTGAAGCATCTGTATTTATTTGGTTTGGTTCAGAGCAGCCACAGCTCTGGGACAGAACAACAATAAAACGTGAATATGGTATATAATTATATTTATATTGATTGACTACTTAATTAAGCTGCTTTTCTGTTTATAGCAGTGTATTGCTTCACTTCGTGCTGAGCTGTGTCCGTCCAATAACTGGAGCCGTGTCGATCTAAATCACTACTTTATTTATCTTCATCTGAGCTGCAGAGCACAGATAAAGGGTTAACAAATGAAACACAGAGTGTGAAGATGTGAAACACCTCATAAAAGCCTTATTCTAGACTAGAGGAATCCATGATGGTGTGTCAGATGGCGTGGGAGCTGAGATTTGTGACTTTACTTATCATCTTCATCACTTTCTCTGCTCTTCATCATCACATAGAAATAACCGGACATGTTTATAGACTCAAGGACACAGCATTGCCCCCGATTGAATACAGAGTAGAGCGCACAAGCCAACCAGGAAAAAGTATATGACGTCATGGCTTCACAAGTGGATTGACTGGCCTTAGAGAGCCATTGTACAGCTCAGGTACAGTGGACAGACTGTTATCATGAACGGAGGCAGTGGAGACAGTTGTTAAGTTATTCAGTGTCATCAAATAATCCTGTCTGGCTCCCAGTGCAAAACAGACCCCGGAATGAATTTCACTTCTACACAAGCCAGTCCAGGTCAAACTCTATATGTAGAACATGTAAATAAACTTGAATTCAACACATTATCTTAATAGTTGATATGAGATGAACATGTTTCATTTGAATGTAGGCAATCTAATGATGATAGACCCCTTTCATCAAAGTTAATTTTGTGATACCAAAGTAGAAGTGTGGCAGAGAATGCAAGTACAGGTTGTGTAAAAACAGTGTTGTTCTTTCATATCTTTACCAGCTACAAAGAAAACAAGGCAGAGCGATGGAGAAAACACATATTGTAGAGGAACTCAAAAAGGAGGAGCTTTGTAATGCCGACGTATGTTCTTGCTGTCAACACTGGCGCGCTCATAAAACACAAGGCCTCATTTTAAGTCAAACAGGAAATAGGCTGCACAATCCTGGGAACAAACAAGAGAGGACAGCGGTGCAGTTTGATTGGGCCATGAACGGTCGCTGTCGTTACAAAGCACCACTGTAAGCTCCATCGATTATCAAAGGGCTCGGAGCTCAGACGGGGAGTCGACTGATCTTTCCCGAGCTCAGACATGAAAAGCCCCCAATGACAGCTCATAGCCCGGGCTGGATCATGCCACTGTGCTCGGGATGGGGGGGTGGGGAGGGAGGCTTTCTGCGGTGCCTGTTTTCTAACCACCTGCTCCACGGCCGTGGTTTTGTTTTCTTGTTTTCTCCTTCTTACCGTTGTGCTGTCAGGGGCGAAAAGAATGTGCTTTCATGTGAACTCAGGGCCAGCAACAACATGGGTGTGTGAAAAACACTTGGTAAAACAATGCAAGACAACCTTTTATTATGGCAATGCCTCATTACTTTTTAACCAGTGTAATCGTATGTGCTGCTCCTCATGAATTATTCACAGGTGAGTTCTCATCACAAAATGACAGGGGGAGATAGCGGAGCGCAAGAAATGAAAAAACAAGCTCAAAAATAGGAGAAGGCATACGTCAAGAAAGTGATACAATGATACTTTTCTTCCATTTACTTATAAGAGTTTTGCAGAGACCACTGATTATATGTGTGAGGCTAAAACCCTGTTAGAGAATGTACAGTCTGGGACTTTGAACACATGGATCACACACTGAGAGTGTCTTTTATCTGCTACATGGGAAAGTCACTTTCAAATGAATTAAACCGGTTGGAAAAGTGCTGTAAGGTTTCAGCAGCAGCATGTTCTCCTTTCATCAGCAGCATTTGGCAAAAAGAGAGGAAATATTGAAAAGAAGATGCTAAAGAGAGGTCAAAGCATAGAGTCGTCAGCGTCGTCTTCCATTAACCCGTCGGAGCTGATGAGCCAGGTTTGTGTGTTTCTGAGAGGGGAAGAGAGAAAGGCAAAAGAAAACAGCTCCATAAAAATACACGACACTTCTGCGACTGCTCATTCTTCCAGCTACACCTCATATCATCTTTTTGTCGAGGTGACTAAACCCTTGGATCAGATTTAACTGTACCGGTCCTTTGTGAATCAGTCTGAAGCAGGAACCAAATATGGAGGGTATGAGGTGTTCCTTAGGTGTTTCTCGGAGCAGTTTACACAATTGTACAGCACAATGTCGACACTTCACTGTATGTGAAGGCTTTAGTTGACTCCTGCCTCCCCTGAGAGTCTGCTGCTGTCGTCTCACACCCCTAAGGTTCACAGCTTTATAAAACATCCACGATCAATTAAACACCAATTAAATAATTGTTAATGAGCTGCTTAATGACTTAACAGCCATATTTCCTCTGTGAGATTCTTAGCAATAGCTCAGTCTGACTCCCTTGTGGCCAAGACTGGGTAACGGGAGTCACAGAGCGGGTCTGCACTGTGACAGTGTTGCTGTCGGTGCGTGTGTGTGTGTTTTCTCTTGACCTCTAAACAATGTGCCATCACGTGCAACCCTTAGATTTGTTTTTATTTTATTGAGGTGTACTCACATATTTCAGGCGTGTGTATGCTGCTGCTAGACAAATTAAACTGAGCTGTGAACAATACGAAGCAGAACTGTTGATAAGATAACAATTAAAGCCCCTGCCACTTGCTAGATTAGACCTGAGGCTGCTGTTACCCTGGCAACCGTTTCATTTCTTTCATTTTGTCATTGTTGGTTCAAAGTGTTTTGTTGCTCAGTGAAATGACTTTATGAATTTGAGACACATACAATAACCATTTTGTGATACAACTGGAATAAAATATTGGATTTTGTTACATAACCTGACCAACTTTGCTAAATCCAGTCCAGTATGACTTGTGATATATTATAACTCAGTAGTTCTACTGACCAGCAAGTGCCCACGCAGGTTAAATCAACCAGAGTGTACACAAGTTTCAGTGACTCAGAGCTCCAATGTGTGATAAAGTGAAATAAAATTAAAGGTGAGTTTGAAAACCTCTATTTCAACCCTGCTATTCTTTCACTCCACTCCTCCACTTTCTGAGTCAACCGCCTGCTTCTCAAGGCTTTCATCCACAGAATGCAGAGTGAATCACAGCATTTATATCATTAGATTTTGCCAAAGTTTGTTTAAGAAGTTGAAATTGCTAATGTTATGTAGAAAAAGAAAAGAAAGGAAGCTCAGAAGGAGATGACCCACTTAGTGTAATTATCGCTAACGAAGAGACGGGAGAGTTCCGAGCCGGGGAAAACACACAGGCCTAAATGCGTTAAATTAATCCAGATAATTCAATAGACGATGATGAAACACCACAATCAAGCCCCCTCTGGCTTTGGTGTTTGACTGATAATGCACTGAGCTGTTTTATGCAAATAGTTTTCCATAACCTTCTTGTTGCCTGTGTCAGACAGCGAGGCTGCGGTCAGTGCTGCTCCATTGTGTTTGTCTGTGGAAAGTGACACACTAGCACACAAGCACATTTGCATGCCCACATTAATACACATGCACACATGGAAAAAACACACCACTGTATATTGTCACCCTTGGACATTTCCCGAACCTCATGTGAGATTCATACAATGCGTTCAACCATGGCATCCCCCCGGGTGTATGCAAGTGCAACGTCTGAGGTTTAGTAACAAGATCATTAAAATAATCAAATTATGATAAGAGAGAGTCAGTCGTGCTGAAACTAGTTGTTTTGAGTCCATCAGAAGCGATGCTGTTAGTGAGCAAAGCAGCGACTGAGGGGAGGGCATCATCAACATTAGCTGACAGCATGGGAAAAACCCTGCGGTGGATCTGAGCAATAATAGCATTACTACCGCTTTCTCACAATAATAACATTGTAGGAATAAAACAAAACTTCCTTTTGTCAGTAAAGTGTCCCACTTTTTAGCCTCAGAGCAAAACATCCTAACCCATCAAATTGTATCTGAATATCTTGTTTTATTTCAGAGAAGACGCCTCACCTCCTGTTAGCGGGACGCTCATCAGCTTTTGGAGGCGATGCAAAGCAGCAGATTTTAATTCAGTTGCATTGGAAGAGAGCAAATGTGTGTGAGCGAGACCAACGCATGTCTGCACCTTTAACTCCTGTACAAATATCTGTTTAATGAGAAAAATATTATTACACCTTTAATTACAAATATGCCTTTCCTTGCTGCTTACAAACATCTCCTTTGAGACATTGTCTTATTACAATTGTAGTTTAATTTGAAAAGGAATTAAAGCAACACTAATTAGTTTATAGAGGGGTCTAATTGTCTTATTGTGTTTTTAAAAACATTGCTTCATCTCCTCTGGAACTTTGAAAGTAGGATAGTGCTTCCCCCCTCCTCATCGAGTTCTCTCCTCTGCAGCTGTACAACAAAACTATTCATTTAAACCAATAATCTCCAAGTCATTACCACTTATCAAAAGGGCTGCAAATTAATTATGTTAACTGCACGGATTTTTATTAGATCTTTAAATTTGTACACTTCATCAGTTCTGAGAACTCAGCAATTTGATTACAGTTGATTTCTTTGTATTTAATGAGGCAAGCACTACTTTTTTCTGTCCTTTTTGTCTCTCTTTTTTCATTAATTGGATTATGATCAATGCAAGCTTTAATGTTACGGAAAACTTAAGCAATGCCTCTATCTACTATGACACAGTTTTGCAGCAGGAGATTAGAGAATGCCATATCTTCATTCGTCAAATATCAAACTGTCTCTCTTTAACGATGGTAGAATGAAACGTTGCTAATCACTGCTGACGAACGCACACTGCTGTTCTACAAAGATAATGAGTCTGCCAGAGTCAAGGGGAGAAACAAACACTTGAGGAGAGGGGAGTGAGACAGAGAGGAGACGAAATGTGACAGATCAACAAAACACAGTTACTCAAAGTGCAACTACAGACTGACAACTAATATAAAAAAATCTCAAGTAAAGGAGAAAATACAGGAGCAGCACAGGAAATGAAGGAAAGGCAGATATCTAAAAGAGTGGGGGTAGACCGTCACATTGTTTCATGTTAGAGACTTGACCTAAATGGAGCTGTGAGACAGAGCAAGAGAGACAGAGTCAGAGACATTACTAAGACACATGTCAACCACCATGGGATGTAAGGTGTGAAAGAGAGAAACAAAGTGAAGGAGGGTGAGAAAGGGGGGAAATGGTGAAGAAGAGGAGCGGGGAGGCAAGAAAGGAGGATGAAGATGAACTCAGAATACTTTGACAAGAAGCCAGACAGCCGAGCCATCCTCCTCCGGTGTGGCCGCTGCTTTGAATCAAACTTTTACCTCATGCTGACATCCAAATTGAGTATTTCCCACCTGAAACGATGCGTCTAACTACATTTACACCTGCTCACCACTGCTTTTGTTTTCAGCTGTTTGGATGAAAAATCTGGTCAGTGATCAGCCAAGCAAGGACATTAAAACCCTGATTTATCCCTACACACATAGGCGATTTATAGGCATGTGAAATGCACCTGTGAGCTTCATCCTCCTCCACTTTGTATCCAAAATGTCACACAGACACATAAACATACACACACATGCAGACGTAACTACACACACACAGGTGCTGCTGGGTGGACCGTGGGGAAGAGGTGAGAGCGCTCTTGCTCCACTGAGTGGAAAACCTGATCTTCTTACCTCAGCAACTTCAGATGGAGGGACTCAGTGGAGAGACATCTGTGTGAGTGTGTGTGTGTGTATGATTATGAGTGTGTGTGTCCGAATGTGTGTGTGTGTGTGTGTATTGTGAGCCAAATTATAGAGCCTCACAAGCACAGGAGTTAGAGTTAAGACTGAGAGGACGTGGGAGACAGACAGGCAGAGCTAGAGACACTTGGTCCTTGGCTGTTGTCATGGCAAAATATTAGCAAGCCTTAGGGTAAACAGGTGTCTCCTTTTAACTCAATCAATTCAGCTAAATGAGCTAATCAGCGCTTGTGATATGATCCACAGGGCTGAGATGCCAGCGACAAGTTGTGCAACTGCGCAGGGTTGCCCTCTCACCGGTCTGTCCAGCTTCTGGCTCATCTGGGGTCAGGAGGATTTACACATTGCCTATGTGCCGTTCAGCTGGCTCACAACTGAACCAGTAAAAGCTTCTCCACCACCTATTGCTGTGTGTGTGCATGGCCACCCACTATCATCATTAGCATCTGAGAGAGAGCACCAGTTGTGTGGATTATCACAGCCGTGCATGCTATTATCATAACAGTTACGATAGCTACGCCTTCGTTGAATGGATAATCAGCAAGGTATTATGTGCCGAGAAAATAGCACCGTGTGAAAACTGGAGATGCACTCCCGGCTACCGTGCATGCACAACCGTACCAATTATTATGAGCAGGGTTCATGCTGCATTTCGTTAAAGCTGTGTACTGCCACAGATCTGATTACGATAACAACAGTGTATCTAGTGATGATGATTATTAGGACGATTGCAGCGATGATGAGGGTGTTATCTCCAGGGCCGAGCTTACCTTTGTGTTTCCAACAGATGTGTGTGTATGTGTGTGTCAGTGTGAGAGAGAGCGAGAAAGCGAGCAAATGGTTGTAACAAAAGGTGGTTTTAACTGCTGAAATCGTTTTATGTGTGAAAGAGACATCATCTGTCACATTTCACACAAAAGTAGCATTATCACTTCTGTAATACAGTTTGTCCTAACAGTTGAATTGTTTAGTTAAAGAACCGAGTGTGAAGATTAGCTCACTTTGGTAGTGGTATAAATCTCGGTTTCTCCGATTACACTCCTGTTTCTGTGGGACTTATAAGTAATGTTAGCAGTTGTCATTAGGAACGAGTTTGCACTAATTATCTCATCACTGCCTGTCTCACTGGATTCACATCCTGCAAAAGCCAAGAAAAAGAAAATAGGGGTGTATATTCATTTGAAGTCTTTATCACCTTCAGTCTATCAAAAAGATGCTTAATGATGACAAAACATGACAAGGAACAAGAGTGGTTAGCGAGTGGAATCAAAGACTTTCTCTTTCATAATGAAATCTGCTGAAACAAGAGGTTTGCTCTGCTGTGGAGTTTTCACATCTCATTTTAAGAGGGCAGCGTTTTTGCTGCCGTATATCCCCCGGCTGCTGTAGGCATGTACACATTATTAAGCTGCTCAGGCCTCTTACCAGCACCCTGCCTCCACCTCTTTCCCCTCACCACCCTCCCACCCAGCTCCCCAGAGATAATCAGGGTATTACAAATGAAAAGTCAGAGCCATAAATCAGGACCCCCCCACCCTCCCCTCAATGATTCCTTCACCCACTCTATACCCCCTCCTTTCACTTTTCTTTCCCCTCCAGTCTTTGTCTAACCTGGACAAACCTGACTTTCCTGCCAATAAGAGAGACACACAGATAGAGATGGAGGAAGAAAAGACATGGACAAGAGTGTAACAGAGGGACAGATGAAGAGGGGACTGAGTAATCTGGGATTTCCACTGGGTGACGTCAGCCTTCGGCCAATGTCATCCATCAAACTCACATCTGTGTCACAAACATTCCTGTGTGTATGTGTATGTGTTTTCTGAATGTGTGTGTGTGTGTGTGTATGCGTGTGTGTTGCAATCCTACATGACTCAGATGCAGCTGGTGTGCTGGGCGCTGCTGTGGACGTGCACTGAAGGGTGGGAAATAATTTAAAAAATAAAACTGCTTTGATGATCTGTGAGAAAAATCATTCATCAAGATATTCTTGAGAAATAAAGGCAAACAAAATGGAAATGAGCAGGCTCACACACGGTGCCAATTCACAGTCCATGCTCTAAAATCTGGCAAATTAAATAATTTTTTTGTTTTGCTTCTTTTTATTTCAGAAAACAACAGAGTGGACAAGGATTGATGAGAAACTAATGTAGACTGGCTGAAGTCCTCAGACATCCCTGCAACAGATGAAAAGTTGCTGCTGTTGTGTCAAACACAAGAGGACAGAGGCAGTGACAAGCAGCCTGATCCAGGTGTCAGACTGTACAGCTAATAGTAACATGGAGGGAGGGAGGTTGCGATGCCTCCCCTCCCCCTCCCTCCCTCCCTCCCTCTCTCGCTCCCTCCCTCCCCAGCCTGTCAGTCAGTCACAGAGGGGGAGAACGACAGGCCACAATGGGGCCCTTCAGCGCCTGGCTGAAAGTTGTAATTTAGCATGAAGAGCCATCGAGGGGCGAGCCTAAATATAGCCCCACATATACATTGTGTCTTGTAGAGAGAATAGCAATTAACAGCCAATTAAATGAATGACTGGGGTCAGCAGCAGCAGCAAACTAATGGTGGGTGTGTTGCTGCGCTACCAGATAATCCAAGGAGACAAAGAGTTTGAGGAACGAGAAGGGGCATATTTCTCTGTGTTTTCTCTTTCTTTTGAGCAAGGCAGCAAAATGAGATTTGAAGGGTCTCAATAATCTATGTCACCTGTGCTTCACACACAGCAGCAGACATACAATAACTATACCTTATTTATGTGATCCAGTGTGAACGTACTCAAACATAAATGCATGGAATTCATCTTCATCAAGAGGACACGTAAGAGTGAATGAGTGCATTTAAAGAGCGCATTTACACAGGGAAAGGTTGCTCTGATATGCACTAGTGCACTGTGTTTGCATGACGTCATATCTCCATGTGCTTTAGTTTTACACCAGCCGCTGCTGTCCAGCTTTGATTGGCCTGTAGGTGACAGCTTTACTAAGACACTGCAGTAGCCCAAGCACAACGGAACAAGTCCCCTTCTAATTGCCTTGCCTTTGAAAAGGCAACTCTTCGCTTCAAAAAACAAGGCAAGTCATTAACGCCGTTCTGGCAGCCATCCCACCTCACCCCCCTCTCTCTACCACTCTCTCTACTGCAGCTGATAACACCTTGTTCAGACCCAGTGATCAAGGCAGAATCATCTCCTTCTCACCCCCATCTCCTCTGCAACTCCACCTGAGTAATTGCCGCACCTAACCTTTTCAGTGCTGCCTCCGTTGGGAGTCAGCCAGCCAGCCCAATTGGGCTGCGGGTATTAATAGAATCTCATTTCATGCCTCCATCGGATAAAACAAAGGTTGGGTTTCACCGAGCAAGTTTGATCTTATTACTGCGACTGTTGAAGAGGTAAAGGTACACTGTGAATTCAGAAAAGGTGTGTGTTTGTGTGTGTGCCACCAGGGGCCAGATCATAGGGGTCTGATAGCCAGCAGGGTGTCTGATCATCATGACAACCCACATGTGTTTCGCCAACATGGCAGACAGTTAGGAGAAATGGCTTTGACATACAGCCGTGGTGATGTGTGGTGTAACGGCTGCAAGGAATCTTTCAGTTTGATTATCCCTGAATGAACATTTTACTTACAGGCTGAGTCACAAGTGTCTTTTTTAACCTATGGCCTAATTTGTGTCTACGTCTCTCTGTGGGTTTGTTCTAATTCCAGGAGCTCCACGGAGGAGAAAAATGAGTCCATACAGTGATTTTATGGTTAAATAGACCCATGTTGCGGTTCATGACCTTTCAGCACTGCAGTTAAATGAAACTCATTAGGGACTACGTGCTCAATGAAGCATTCTCTGAGTTAACGCATTCTTCAGATTTTTGTCAGTGGAGCTTCCTCATCATGAGTTTCTTTAATTAAAACCTAAAACAAAGCTCGATTGGCCTGTTTGTTATTGTGTTACATAAAGCTTTTCCTGCATGTAAATCACTTAGAATATGTCAAAGATGCCCCGGTCATAAATTTTGTGTAAGGGTGAGGAGTTGATATGATATTTTCAGGTAACGCTGCATATTAATAATTGCAGCTTGTAACTCTTTCTGAGCAGAGAATTAATCTTACTTAATGTGTGTGTGTGTGTGTGTGTGTGTGTGTGTGTGTGTGTGTGTGTGTGTGTGTGTGTGTGTGTGTGTGTGTGT
>JAQQZY010136950.1:0-19575 GCA_030068375.1 Ostorhinchus rueppellii | reverse complement strand
TGCTCTGCTTGGGTCTAAATTCTTCATTAATTCAACTCCACAGGTCCATCTTCAACCCTATTTCTGAGTAATGACACTAGAAGGGTGGTTTTAAGAGCTGGCCCTTTAAATGCACATGAGCCACTTCAGGCCACGCCCCCTCCAGGCTGTTAGCTGTGCTGCTCTGTCCCGTTCAACCAACAACTGAACATTTTAGGAAATCAGCTCGAAATTTGGACATATTTTCAGTTTTTACTACAACCACTGCTGCTGATAAACAATGACGTTGAACTGGAGAAATGTTTATTGGAATTCTTGACCTTATATGTGCAAATGTTGTGACATAATTTATAAAACACAACAAATCAAGCAGGAATTAAAGCAGGTTGTAGAAATCCACTCTAATTTTTTTTGCCCAAATGAATATAAAGATGGTTTTGCAGCAGCTGGAGGGTTGAAATCCAAACTGTATGAACTATTAGGGTCCAAATACACAAATAAATGAACCACAGACTAATAAAAGTGGGTTAAAATAAATATGAGCCCTTTAAGTATTTGAACATAACCTACAACTTTATATTGTTTCTGACTTTATAGTCCGATTAGATTAGATTAGATCACAATGAGGAAGTTCACTGGTCAAAGCAGCAACAGAATAAAGGGCAAGAAAAAATGTGGGTGCAAAATACACAGTGTAAAAGACAAACAATATAAAAAATAGTAATAACAGTAGTAAATAATAAAACTCAACTATATTCATATATATAAAAGAGTGGAAATGCAAAATGTCAGACAGGACAGAGTTCTACTGTTGTGTTTTTCAGTCTGACAGCGGTGGGAAAGGAGTATTTATCTTATATGTGATTTGATTTGGAGGTAATAGAAGTTTATAGATTCATTAAACAAAGCATATATTTGTCAAAATCAATGAGAAGATGATGTAGCATACCTGTCTGTACTCCAAAATTATCTTCGGCAGAGGGTGCAGGTCCTGAAGCTGCAAAAGCTGCAACAAAAGCAAGGAAAAAACCACTCAGAACAGAGGTGGTGAGGTTCATTTTACATTTTTTATTTTAGAAAATCCTATAACTTTAATCAGCTACATATGAAATGTTGTATTGTCTCTTAATCCTGTAGATAAACTGCTGTTTTCTTTCCAAGCTGCACATGTACCTGATGAGTTTTTTAAATAATTAGAGGTCTTAATGCACTAGGACAGAGGTGTCAAACCTATTTTCTTTAAGGTTCTTTAACCCCATGATGCCTGAATTTATTTTCAATTATGGAAAAATAATTTTGACTTGTGTTTTTGCTTTCAAGTAGATAGTATTTTGGTTGCATTTTGGAGCGGAGGGGGTTTGATGCGAATTCGCGACAATTGGCATCAAGGGGTTAAGGGCCAGACCAGTAAAATAACAGCACGATAGCCTGTAAATAATGACAACTCCAAGTGTTTCTCTTTGTTTTAGTGCAAAAAAACCCAAAAGAAAACATTAAGTTATGAAAATATTTGTATTTACAAACAATCCAAACAAAAAAGATGTAAACCTGAAAAAAATTACATTTGTTTAAAAAAAAATTTAATGTTAATATTATTCCTCAACTTATCATTTATTCATGTGCATTACAGATGTGATCCAAGATAAGACAAGATAACCAAGATAGTTTTCACTTTGTCCATTGGCAAATTTTTTTTTGCTTAATTCTTGGCAACACTTCTTGAAATAAGATTTTCCAGATCCATTGCCTAAAAATAAGTTCTTATATCTCATCGAAAAGTTACTTTTTGGGCGATTATGTGTTATTTTAAGTGTGATGAGACATTTGGACTAGAAATGAGAAAAATACGTTTGGTAAGATTTGGATTTTTGCAGTGCACTAGGATGTAAGGTTTGTATTTATCGTGTATGTTTATGTTTCTGTGGCTGGTTTGTCAGTGAATATGGGAACGTGTCAACTCAAACTGAGCTGAAATCTGTCTTTACGCTCATGTCCCATAAGTCCCTGATGATTTTATTCTAAAAATCATATGTTGAATCTGTGCTGACCTCTCTCCTCTGCTAGTTCGGAAACTTAAATATCAGATCAAAAAATCCACTAAGCAGAGCGATCACAACAAGTAGTAAGATCTTGGGAGTTCAATAATGCACACTTACAGATGTGTTCAATAGGCAGATCATTAGGAAGGCTAATGCCATCCTTTCTGATAGCTCTTATCCCTGACATTCCGAGTTCTGGTGTTTGCCTTCTGGCTCCTGACTCAGACTTCCTCGCATAAAAAGTAGCAGGTACAAGCACTCCTTCATCCCCATCGCTATTTCCCTTTTTAATGCTGAAAAGGCTAAGAGTCGTACCTAAGGGTTTGATCGACTGTTTGATTCAGTGTTTCCCAACCAGTGTGCCATAGCACATTAGTGCGCTGTGAGAAGTCATCACATGTGCTGTGGAAAATGATCCAATTTCACCTCATTGGTACTATAAGCCAGCAGTGTGATATGACTGTACGCACCGACGATCCACTCTACGACGACACGCTGTAAAAAGTACAACACTGAATCAACTTAATTTTTCTTCAATAGGTTACACATAAAAAAAAAATAAAAAATAAAAAATTACTTGAGTGGACCAGACTAAATTACATTCATGTAATTTAATTTGGTTCACTTGTTTTTTAATGTGGGACCGACTGAAGACAAATTTAGTTGATTCAGTGTTTTTCGGTTGTGGGTATGAAATTATGGAATGGACTTGATGAATTTAAGTTGTTCACTTCTCTGATAAAGTTTAAGAAATGTCTTAAATGTAAGATTGTCCAGGAATATTAAGTGCATATATTATTAATATTAAGTGCAGATGGTACATGTGTCTTTGTTGTTCTAGATTCTTTTTTTTTTTTTATGTAAATCCTTGATGATGTACACATTTAGTTTGATGTAAGGTGAAAAGGAGGCAAAAAACAAGCTTTTGCTTCTGGCCTATTCCCTTTTTTGGTTTGTTTTTTCTTGTGTTTATTATGGTTGTTGTATTATGCACGGTGATTAATGTACAGACCAAAATAAACTATTCATTCATTTTACTTTTTACAGTGCAGTCTGCTGTTAACAGTTGCAAAAAAAAAAACAAAAAACCTGAAAGTGAACCGGCCCTGATGTGGTGCGTTCTGTTGATAACCCCCCCCCCCCACGCACACACACACACACACTAGTGTAGATTAATGACTTATCTGCAATTATACAATTATTATACAACACACCTTACCCATCTCAGGTTTCTTGATCCAACCCCCCACCCCCCAAAAAAGACATTTTTGTTTGGTGGTGTGCCTTGTGATTTTTCTAAGGTAAAATATGTTTCGTGGCTCAAAAAAGGTTGGTAAACACTGGTGTGACTAATATGCGGCTCTATTTTTCATTGTTGAACACGCTGTATTTTACACTCTCCCCCTGACTTTTAATTGTATGTCTTGTCCTTGTATGCGCTGCTACAAAAATATCCACGGGGACACAAAGGTGAAGTGAAGTGAATGTGTTTGGGTTAGGGTCTGTGTGTGCCATACTGTCGCTTCTGATGTTGACTGTTGTTTGTTGACGGTCTTGGGTAGCTTCTTGTTCTCACAGCGCTCATGGAGTCGAAGCTTCTCAAACAGGACCTTCAAATCCAAAGTGTCCACAAAGGCACAACAGTGAAATATGCAACCGCACACAAATGCACAGTACAAAGTAAACAAGTACACAGCGCAAGAAAGTCACATAGTCGCTTTTCCATTAGGCTTATGCACAAAACCTTACTGATATTTACTAGATGTCGGAAAAACAGAAGTGTGTAATGTCGGTTTTTCCATTAAATCACAAATACGATGATTTGTTTATTTATTATCCTGAGATCACATGAGAAGTCATTCCATAAACATGGCAATGAATGTAAATATAGTGTTGATTTACAGATATAGTCATTATTATTATATATTACCCCTCTATGTGCTACTAAATTATAAAATTATTCCGTTTCCTGGTGTGTCCTCACATACAGCACCATGTTTCTGTTAAAACTCTTCTTCTCTTGTTGCAACGGCCATCCACATCCATTTTTTATTAATTCACATGACTCTACTTGCAAAAAAAGGTCTTTACATTGTAGTTTTACATAATTTACCAATTTTGCAACACCTACAAAACTTTTTTTTTTTATAAAAAAACAAGAGGTTTAGCAAAATTCTCATTTTTATATTAGATCATTTTTTATGCACAAGTTATGTTTGCAATATTTGAGGGTCAATGGAAAAGTGACGACAGACGAGTCAAAGGATCACATCATGTAAATTAAATACAGTCAATGACAGGTCCAGACAATCAACAGACAGAAACAGAAGACAAGGAACATAAACACACATTGACCCTAGAATACTTTCGCTATAAAAAAAACAAACAAAAAAAAACTAACCCTAACTCTAAAAAAAAAAAAGTAACACCATCGCTATTGCCGGATGATTTTTACTTGATATAAATACCCAACAAAAAGTACTTGTCATAAAAATGGAACAAAATATGACAATACTTGACAAATTAAGAGTGGTTTTCCTTCATTTTCAACTGTAGCATGTCTAATAAAATGAAAAAAATTTCATGGGAGGACCCTAAAAAAATGCCCCGAAATTACTGAAACATTAGGAATTCGAGAACAAAAAATTCCTTTAAAAAGAAAAAAAAAATGATACTGTAAATTTGGTCATTGGTCCACCCATTCCTGGGACATGTGAGGCTTCCCTGGTGAAGGCACAGACTCCTTCTTATTACTACTACATATTGAAAATCATGTAAATACAGTTGCTCGGGTGAAAATCTCCCAGCGATAGTGCTCTGGGGTTAATAGGACACTCAGATACACAAGCTACACACGGTTCGTAGCTGGCTGCTGCTGGTAACCAGGAAAATTTGTCCAGCCGCTCGATGGGCCTCCTGCTCCAAGTGTTTCATCTTTGCCTAAAAAACAAAAAGATTGGGCTATGTCAGTTCACTAAAATATCAGGTAGAGATTGGTTTGGGTGTTTAGTCACTATTTATATAGAACTTTTTAAAACAACATGTTAAAGTGCTTCACACAAGGAGAGAGACAAAAGGAACACACACTGAACAAGCGCCAATAAACGACACCTGATGAACCTGGTGTCAATAGTCACTGATGGTTCATGTTTGAACAAGAACATCAATCAAATGCATATCGATGGTTGTAAAATTATGTCAAAAAAGTGGGACCAATGACCTCACAAAATATATTTTTGGTCATAACTGTTTGTAAGTGAAATGGTCACGGTGCAAAATTGAATATTATGAAAAAATGGGCATATCTGACCGAACTAATGCTTCTTATTAATGAGCCGGAACAAAAAGAATGGTGATTTTCAAAAGGGTTTGATGGGACATGAAAATGATTAGGATGACTTGTTTACTTTTTCATTTCTTTTCCTTCTTCTTTTGACCTAAACTATACATGAATTTCCCCTGGTGGGAGGAGCCTACAGTAGCCTGGAGGCACATGGCCCCAAGACAGGAGAGAGCTAAAATTCAGCTTGACAATTACCCAGGGTTCTCCCCAGACAATAAAACAACGGCTCTGCGCCAGTATACTGCTAGCTCAGCGCCGCTATATTCATTTTCAAATTTTGCATGTTTTTTTTTCTCCATTTCCCCCCGATAATTTTGCTAAAATCTACCGAAATCTGTCAGGTTAGCAGGTATGTGCTCAAATTTGCACTGCCGTGTTGTTTTTCATTTGAAATCTCGTGGAGCTGCATCTATCGTGAGATTTTAGCGTAACTTTCAATTCATTCATTTTGAGCGGAAGCGGTTTGATGCAAATTCACGACAATCGGCGTCAAGGGGTTAACACAATGTACAGATCATCATGAATCTAGCATTTTGTTAAATTCTGACTTTTTTTTTCTTAAAAATGTTCAAGTTCATAATTGTTCAGGATATTCACATTTTATTGTGACAATAGTTTCTAAATGTAAATATTTTTGTAATGCAATTTGACACTTGACAAATTGAAATATCTAATGTCTTCAGTGCAATTCTTTAATACTTTTTTAAACAATTCATTCACTCATTCGTTTAGTGAACCAGTTTTATCCTCACTAGGGTCACAGGGAGACCAGTAAAATACTAGACATAATAACCTTTACAGAATAATCCAAATTTTTCACTTTGTTTTAATGTGAAAATATGAATAACCTGAACTACCATGTACAATCTGACATTTATTATGAAAAATAAGTAAAGTTTCAACAACATTATGTATGATCACTGTGAAGCTGCTAAATATTTTGTTAAAATTTGCCTTTTTTTTTCTTAAACATGCTCAAGTTATTCATAATTGTTCAGGATATTCCCATTTTATTGTGACAATAGTTTCTAAATGTAAATATTTTCATAACGCAATTTGATATTCTTGACAAATTAAAATATCAAATGTCTTCAGTGCAATTTTTTAATTTTATAAATTCAACCTGCGGGCCGTGTTGGAACGGTTGGTGGACCAGTTTTGGCCCCCGGGCCGTATGTTTGAGACCTCTGATCTAAACGATATGGACATCTGATAAAATATTTTGCGTTTTTCAGCTCCAAGTGTTATCATGTAAAGTACCCCTTAAAGTTGTTTTTTTTAAAAAAAAAAAGTACACAAGTAGATTAATCTATTTCACACACACAGATGAACCCAAACCACAGAGATTAAAGGATGTAATCACGTCCGTTCTGTCTAGTTCCACATACTAATCTACACATTAGAATGCAAATAACACACGCTTTGTCTCCCACACAGTCAATCATAAAAAGAAGCAAGCAGACATTAATGACTGCTGTGATAATCCAGTCAAACTTCACTTTTCCAGAGATCCGACACAAGCATCATGATAAACCTAAGACACAGGGGTGGGGAATGTAAAGAGAAAAAAACAAGATCAAAAAGAGGGAGAGAAGAGGGAGTGTGTGAAGGAAAGACTGAGGGGAACGAACAGGGAAAAACAAAGGAAGGATGCCGGGGTGGAGGCGGAGGCGCTACATAAAAACATGAAGAGAAGACTGAGGGTCCCAGAGAGACTGAGGTAATGATAACAAGCAAATGTGATTGACAAAGGAGGCGTAATAAGGGGAAAAGAGGAGTGAGGAGCAGACAGCTGTAACAGTTCCAGCTCCACAAATACCCCAAATAGGAGTAGTTTTTAGGTTTTGTTTGTTACGACTAGGATAACACCTACACTGACATGCACATGTGACTTATGTGGAAAACACGTCTTTATAATCTGACAAGCAAACAAGGAGGGAAGAGACGCAAGCACGGGAAGGGTGGAAGAAAGCGATGGAGTGAAGGAACAACAGATAAAGAAGTTAATAAACTGAAAGAACATTCAGATATGCGATACAAATGGTTATATTAGTGGACGAGCAAAGTAGATGAGGGGGATAACGGAGAAACAGAAGAAACTGGTGAGTCCCAAGCAGCAAATGAAGTCTAAAAAAAGTCTTCTACACCAAAAAAAGCTCTAAAATGTCCACTTGAGTCAGTCCCCACAGACCCTCACTTCAAAATGTCGGATTTTATTGCAAAACTTAACTGTACAGAGGGTGAATGTGGCCTAATTCACCTGTTTAAAGGAGTGATATTTGGCTTTTTTAAATGGAATCATACATTTTCAAACATTTCCCTGTGGTCTACACAGATGTATAGTAACACAGTGGAACTACTTAAGTACTGTACCAAAGTACTTAAACTGCAGTATCTGTACTTTTTTGGAGTATTCTTTCTTTCCTCCCACTTCCACTTAGTAATCGATACTTTAACGGAGTAGTCTATACCAAAATTGGTCATGTTCGGGTATCGATACTCCCATCACTACCTCATATGCCCTTGTTTATTATGGGATATGAAGTGAATCTGACCAACCAACCAAGGAATCAGAGTTAAACAGTAAATATGAGAAGTGTCTGTTTCTGTTCAGGCATATTGCACTGACTATAAACTGCACCAGTGGATGTTTGAGTCAAATGATTTAGTCGCTTTAACCTCCATTTATACAGTGTTGTGTTTGGGGGAGCTTTGTTCTGGAAATCGAGCCCATTCTATGAAGCTGATCCCTCCGAGCACATTCTTCTAGGTATTAAATGTTCACAGTTGGTTTTAGTGTGATACCGTAAAAGTGTGCGTTACAGAAGGACAGATCTCTCCTGTTAAACTAGAGTCAGTTTAAAAGCAGGTAGAAAATAAACATTATAATCAATATTCCATTCCATCTCTGTTAAATCCATGCAAAGTCTTACACACTGCAGGAAGCTTTACGAGAATTAGATAAGGCACCACATTAAATCACCTGTCTGCAAAAAAAAAAAAAAAAAAATCTAAAATGTGTGATATATCATCACAGTTGAGCAGAAACCTCATAAGTCCATTTTTGGTCTTTTTTTTTTTATATAAATCAATTCTATTGGCCTGATGGTTTTAGAAATATTTAACAAATGAAATGAGTTGAAAACAGTGTGCGACTACATCTGATAAATCCCCTCATTTATTTTTATTTATTATTATTTTCCATTGTTTTTCCAGTTTCCTGAAAAATAACTGTTTTGTACATATGAGGTTTCTGCCCGACAGCAACAATGCACATTATAAACATTGTCCTATCTGCTGCTGTTGACATATCTGTTGCTGTTTGATTTCATTACGCACCTCCTCACCTCATAACCATCACTGCATTGCTTTTATTCGCTCCTATTCTTATTCTATTTAATTACATTTTCTTTTTAATATATCACATTTTACAAGCTGAGAGAGAAACGGTGGTTGAATCCCAATTCACCTCTTGGCCCCTCCCCCTTACCCCTACCCCTCCATTTTGCACGTACACGTGAAGGGGTAGTGTTGTCTTGATTCTCAATTAGACGGAGGGGAGGGGCTGAATAGACCTCGAAACGGAGATATTGCACGACTAGGAGTGTAAGAAAATATCAGTTCTGCAGTATATCGTGATATTTCATTTCATGATACTGTATCGATATTAAAAAGTAGCATATCGATATTTTTAGGTGTTTATTCAAATGCAGATATGGTGGAGGTTCATTTTTGTTTTTCTTTATCATTTATAGTTTCTTTATTATTTAACATTGCTTTGTTCAATAATGGTTCTTTGAAGCATCAGTTTTACTGTCAGAGAGGCAGATGTTAGCTCCTTTGTTAGGATCGCACAAAAATAAAGTTATGAACTAATAGAACATGAACATTTGAGCAGGATCTTAAACTGTAATGACTGAAAAACATAATTTAAGTTTTAACAGAAGAAAGTTTTGTGATGTAGCATCAGATCCTGTTGAGGTCAAATTAAAAATGGGTTTAGTATTTGTGCATTTTCAGGCGTAATTCAATTCTTCAATGAAATAATCACTTAAAAAAAAGAAACAAATGAAAATGTCTTTTTTAACAGTATATTGTGATATATCATATCGTGATCCTAGTATTGTGATTTGTATTGTATCACCAGATTCTTGCCAATACACACCCGTATTCAGGACCACACTACGAACAGAGGGGTAGGAGAAATTTTCCATAATTCTGTTTGAATCATTGGGAAGATGGAGGTAAACGCAGCTAAGAAGTGCAGCAGTGATGATAGAAACCCAGAAATGTACATATTTTCTTTGCAAACAACTTAATCATTTTGATCATCACTTTTAATCATATTTGATCAACTGTTTAAAGCTGTTTCAGTTGACAGACGTAAAAGGACGACCAAAGCCCACGGAACAGAGACGGTTACAGCTACTGACAGTATGCAGAATATTTACAGAAACAAAGTTGTCGCATCTGTTAATAGCGGCATCGAAGACCGCTGATGATGTAAGAGGTCGTGAAGTGGTCCGATTTCATAGCAGAATGTTTCAACCCCTACCCCTTACAGCTCCATTTCAAGGAGTAGTGCCAAGTGCAAGGGCCAAGGGGTGAAAAGGGATTGGGCCAGTATCTTGATTCTCTGTATGTCCAGAACATTTAGTGAATTGCCAATAAAAATCTGTGAATCTTTGGATGCTGAAGCTGTAGTCCACAGTCTGGACAGCCACTATTTCAAGTGGAGGACGGCCAAAGTGCCAGGCCCAAGGCAACAGAGCAGCCATCCTAAAAAACAGTGGGTTGACACCAACATTGCAGTGGGTAATGGCAGCTGAGGACTCAGTGGTTGGACCTGGATATAAAAATACCATTGAATGCAGCATTCATCAGTCAGAAGAGTGAGATAATAAGACAGACAGAACCTGACAGAATGATGGGCAGGTGCAGAGGAACTGTCAAAGAAAGAAAGCAACACTGGGGAGAGGGCTGCCCAGAGAAAAAAGAACAGTGAGATAAACTGAAAGATAAACTAAAAGGGAAAAGTTCAGAGGGAGCTGGAAGGCATGTGCCCACATATCAAAACGTGTCCTCCCTCGCTCTCACTGTCTCGTTCTTTGCCCAAAGCAGGCTCCAGACGGCCTCATCAATATTAGATGTTAGCCCCGTAGTAGTGTCTGACACACACACACACACACACACACACACACACACACACACACACACACACACACACTCTCAGAGAGAGAGGATTAGGCTGTGATCTAATATTGGTAAAGTAAGATTAATAACTGCATTCTACAGAGTGCATAGCTGTTCTATTATCTATTTCAGAAACACAAGCACGACACTATGGATGCATGCTATTTTACAACAGAATGTAGAATAGAATAGGACTTTATTATCATTCTATGTACAATGAAAGTTGCAGTGCTACTTCAGTGCAACAATATATATATATTTTTTTAAAAACCTTCCAAAAATAAGAATAAATCGAAAATAAAATTGCAAAACCTAAAACTAAAAAAAAATAGAATACAAAGTTTAATAGAAGTAGAATAGTAGAATAAAATAAACAGGCATAAACTAGGAAAGCACACGGAGAGCGCAGACCTCCACCAAGGAAGTGTTTGTACTTTCCTCCACTAGATGGCACTGAATGACCTCATATGGAGCTCTGTGCCGCCATGCCCTATCTCGCAATGATAAGTAGTCCTTTTAAAAAATTCCTGGATCCAGACAGTGATCCGGATCACCTCCAAAATTGAATCATCTCTTCCTTGACTCAGAGCGGACACATCCTAGAAATTTCATCAAAATATGTCCATAACTTTTTGAGTTATGTTGCTAAAAAACAAACAAACAAACCCACAAACCCTGGTAAAACCTTAGCGTCCTTGGCGGAGGTAAATATGAATAGACTCACTATTACCATGCACATCTATGAATTCATGCGCATATAAAAATAGTGCATTTGTGTTTGGATAAATACTGAATAAATATTGCGTTGTTGTTACAAACAGAGGATTATTGCATGACTTATTGCACATACTTCACACATCTGTCTGATCTGAGTATTTATATATGTGTGAAAACCACAGAATGTGACAGAGGTGTACATCTGAGCAGCAGAATTCTAATCATTTCACTTCCACTTCTAGAGGAAAGAGAATGTGAACATTTTCATACAACACATCCTGTCAGACAGACAGAAGGGATCGTCTGTCTGTGGTTCAGACAGGTGGAGGAGACAGCTGGGATAAAAACATGTCCAACAGACAGAGGATACACTACTGTCACACAACTACATAGTACAGCAGCTCAAGCTCCCATACGGAGCTACTGTCAAGCCCAAACTTGGACACAACATGTTAACACATGCCCTGTGATTCACTAACGCAGCATGAAAACGTACCCTTCAAAAGGCTCAAAGATGCTGAACACTAGAGAGCACTGCAGCTTTAAAAGCACCGCCGTCATTCGTCTAAATGTGACTCAGAACCATTAGCTGTGGTGAAATGTTAAAAAGTCACCAAGACAAATGTGGTGGAAAGACTCAGACAAACATCACAAGAAAGTTTTTGTCTTTGTAGGATATATATCATATACCCACGCACCTGGTGTTTAATTTTACCTGTATATATATAGCCTTTATTATCTGTATATATCCTTATATATTGTGCATATTTCTTATTTGTAGTCAAGTATATTTTAGTATTTGTGTGTTTAATATTTTATCTGTAGTTTTTCTATATTGCCAATATTTTTCAGTATTTTGTGTGATTTTTTCATACAGTCTTTTTGCTGTTAAAGTGTTGGCTGCTAAACAGATTTACATTGTTCCTGTAACAGTGACAATAATGATCTATTGTATTCTATTATATTCTATCCTATCCTTTCCTATCTTGTTCTATTCTACTCATTTCTGACCCATGGATTTAAAAATAGTGTATTTTTCTGATATTCCAGTATATTCTACATGTGAAAACCCATGATACTCAGTTTGTTGATGATGTTTTTATGTTTGTTAAGTTTAAAATATTTGTAAAACATGTCTTGTTTGTATTTTGGCAGAAGACTGTGGCTGTCTGCTAAAACTCCAGCGGCTCAGTGTGTGTGTGTGTGTGTGTGTTGGTAGGTGTGTGTTGGCAGACAGCACTGTGCTTTCCTGCAGCACAGCCTCTTGTAGGGAATAGACACACTCTCCATCCTATTTATAGTAACACCACAAGACACCAACACTCTCTCCAAAACAAGCCTCTTCTTGGACCAGAGTTGAAGAACATCAGTATGACAGATTCATACATGTGGAGTCCTGCACGTGTCCGTCCAGTGTCCAAAACACCTGTATGTCTGTCTGTGGTCAAACATTCAGGCTCCTGAAGGGTATTTTTGTGTGCACGTAAACAGGACAGCTCCCCGGAGGACACCCACCCACCACATCACTAATCCTACCCAGAAGAAGAAGACAACCACTCATTCCATTTTCCTCACCTCCTCCTGAATGTCGGGTTATTCTTTCTCAGGTCTTTTCCGTTCCCTTATATTCCTGCTGTCTGCTTCACATTTGTATTAATATAGCCTTTCTCCTGCACTTAATACATCCCATCTGTCAAGAATGCAGCACAAATCTGATTTGACCCTGAATATCTCACCAGACCAACTAAGGCTACATTTACACGAAAACCATCTGAACCAAAAACGCAAAAGTGGCGTTTTGTTCTCACTTTTAACTCTGCATTTAGACGAGTGTTACTGGGTGAAATCTGTGCAAATGGAAACGCAAAAGTGTGTGAAATTGATGCAGTATACACGGCAGATGGCTAGGTGGCCACACTCCCAACAGTGCCTGCCTAGAATCTTTTTATTTCCCTTCTACCTCGCGTCTAGCGCACAAAATACAGTAACCATAACAACCACTGAGCTGCAGAACAACATGGTGAAGAAGAAATCTGACAGATGAGGAAGTTGAGCTTTTGTTCAACGTATCATTAGATTATAAAGTGACCAAGGCACAAGAAAATGTGGCCTGGGAGTCCTGCTAGTCCACACATACAGACATATGGACCCAATTTATACAATATCCAGCTGATTCCAGCTAGTATCCACATCAAACAGAGGCGATCTCTAAGGGACAGATAGCGTCTAACACGTTATTTCTATGTTAGGAGAAACAAATTTTTGCACTTTTCATCCGTCACACGGTGACGCGAGGGTGGAGCGTTTTTAAGATTTCCACTCTGAAGGGTGGTTTCACTTTTTTGCATTTTCAACCCCCCAAAACACCGTCACCATCTAAACAATATGGACATCCGATTTTCAGCCCGGAGCGTTATCGTGTAAAGTGCCCCTAAATCTGAGCTCCGTGTATTGTTTATTCGCGTAAACACTATATACTCCTAAGTGAAACCTGGCATTCAGTTTAGTTTTCAGAGTTGACTGTTATGTATCATGGGATTGTTTTCACTGGGTCCAAAACCACAGCACAAAATGTGATGATGCGTCAGATCAGCTTTTCAAGTTAACCCATAAAAAAACCAGTTACTTTTATGGCAGTTCTTACATGAATTTTTCTGTCTATTTGAAGGAATGTATTTTTCATTTGGTTTGTACATCTATCATGGCATTTCGTACAATAATAATAATAGCCATAAAAACCAAAAAAGGTGCAGTGGCAACAAAAACCCCAAAACCTTCTTTGCCACTTCTTGCAGGATGTGAAGTTTTCTGACTCGTTCGTTCAAAGTACAATCCGAAACCAAGAAGACAAAAAAAAATGGCAGGTGGATTATAAAGCGATCTGTCTCTTTATTCCAAGAAAAAAAATGAAAAATCAAACAAGTTACAAAAATCAAGTTGACAGTTTCTTTCTTCTTCTTCTTTATATCCTAATGAACTAAAATAACAACTAAAATGATAACGATAATGATGGTCAGAAATACTGTTGCTCCCTCTCCTGCTTAACTGAGAAGTCTCTCCCCTCCCGAACATGTGTTCTCCAGGTGACCTTACGTCATTTTTACTACACTTAGCTGCATTTTACAGCAGAGTCAGTTTGCTGCAGCAGGACAAAATCAATAGAACACAGACTGACCGATTATTTACAAATATTATACGAAATTAATATTGGAAAAACATTACATGGAAAACCATAACGGCAGAATATGCAAAACTATACCTAAATTATTTTCTGGCTCTAACAAAACGAATAGGCTAGAGGCAAAAGTACAATGATGCTAAATTAATAGAGTGGATGATTTACTTCAAAATTAAAGGAATTAAAACTAAAATAAAAAGTTGTTTGGAAAATACAAGGAGTAAAAAAATACAGATATCTGTGTGTAAATATAAAGAGCAGAGGTTAAAGGTCATCAGATAAACAAAAGTATAAATACCTGAAAACCCTCTTGAAGTACAGTAATGGTATATTAACCCTTTAGGCACTGGAGTGTTTTGGGTTTGTTTTTTTTTCAAATTCAATTTTGATAAAGTTTTTAAAAAGCTGTATCTTGGAAGTGGATAAAAATAAGCTGATACTGTAAAAGAGGAAAATATTGGGTTTGACCAAATGTTTATGATGGGAATTAATTTACTCATCTAATTACCTCCGCCAAGGAGGTTATGTTTTTGCCGGGGTTTGTTTGTTAGCAACATAACTAAAAAAAGTTATTGACAAATTTTGATGACATTTTCAGGATATGTCTGCTCTGGATGAAGGAAGAGAAGATTAAATTTTGGAGGCGATCCAGATCACAGTCTGGATCCAGGAATTTTTTATCATTGCGAGATAGGGCATGGCGACACAGAACTGCATATGAAGTCATTCAGCACTATCTAGTGGAGGAAAGTACAAGCAGTACCTTAAAAAAAAAAAAAAAAGAAAGGTACAAACACTGTCTTACCTCTCCGAGTGCTTTTCTAGTTTGCTTATCGTGGCATCACAGGCTGGCAACTATATTTGAATCCGTAACATTTACATCGAAGTTTTGTTTGTGTTTTTTTTTTGTCATCTTATCCTTAAAATAAATCAACTTAAACATTCATAGAAAGTATCAGTTATCTTGGTTGATACAAAATGGTGGCTGTTATTTAAAGGCTTAATACTTTGTTACTAGATCTGAAGCTCATTCGACAGATGTGACATTTTCTTAAAGACTAGAAGTATTCATAGAACACACACTAGTACAGTAAAACCCCTCTGATCAAAAACACACAATCCAATTAAACAACTAGACACGTTTGTGTTTGGTGTGATAGCATTTACTCATAAGAGTGAGACAGAAGTTAAATAAATGCCGTCAAATTAATCTATTTGTCTCTCAACACTGGGCACAGTGTATATTAGTGTATTCAGTTCTTGTCTGTTCTGGCAGCAGCAGGAAAAAAAAAAAAAAAAAAAAACTCCATCTGTTGGACACACGGTGCTGCTCTGAATATTAATGCCACTGTGGACCTTTTTATGTCCATGGGCCACGTCATGTGATTTAGTACAAAGGTTTGTGTTAGTGCTGCAAGGCCTCCTTACCCCAAGCAGGTCTGAAGTTCTCTTCAGAGCTTCTTTGTCCACATGGATTTGATGACTCTCCATGGCTAAAATGAACAGTAAACATGAAGGACTGTGACTCAGAGAAGGACCAGCAGTGAATGACTACAAGGAACAAGGAGCATCAACCACTACATGATTCTTTAGAACCTGTTTAGAGAGGCTCATTATACATGGAATAGGAACAGTTTAGGTTGAAAAAGACAAGATTATAAGGAGAAAAAAATACAAGAAAAAAACATACAAATTTATGAGAAAAGATCAGCTATTTGGAGAAGGAAAAACACACCAAATGAAGTTATTTGATAAGAGAAAGAATGAAATTTAAATGGCATGATGTCAATAACATGTTTTGAGGAATACCTGGACTATGAAATAACTTTTCATTACAAAGATGTTGCAATAAAACAACTTCATTGACTCATTTTTGACCCACTTATGAATCTTGGGGTTAATGTCAGATAATATCCCTGTTTTGACCTGTAAATTTTTTTTTTCTAAAATATTACTACAACTTCTGTTTTTTCCCATATAAAATCCTGGTTTGAAAAGACTGGGGTTAAATCAAGTCTTTCCAATATTCAGAAAGCTTCAAACTGTGTTGATTTACCATTATCATTATTATCAGTATCTATAATTATCAGAATTCCATCTTTTCCATTCACTGTATGAACGTATTGGTCAGTGATAGACAGTGAAGTGGTCTTTACCTGACAGGACAGGGATCATGTTGAGCTCCATCTCTGAGTAAAGCTCCCACAGGCCCTGACGCTGAACACACAAACAGCCTGTTAAAACCACATGGATCGACCACATGTGCAGGTGCATGTACCCACTTATTCAGACTTCACACTAACTTCCATCCTGAGGCACACCATCTCACATATTCAGCTCTAGTGCCAGGTGTGAACATCCTCAGGAAACTTTCAGGGGGATGTGTAGAGGTGTCTGAGACACTGGAATGAGGTTCTGACACTTTTTTTCTCTATGAGGGAATATGGTATCCACAGTTCACATCATGGTACAAATTCCTAATGTGCTTTAATGATTGATGATTCAATTATCAGTAAAGTGTATGACATGAACAGCACCAATTAAAAAAAAAACAATGACCAGAGTTGTCATATTGCAGTAATTTGTATTGAAATATTTGTAGCATCACTTCATTCAGTGATTAAGAGACAAAAATACTCCAGTGCTAGTCACCAGGGACCTGCGCAGTGAATAAATATGCAAAGAAACTTTAAACTGTTCAGCTTAACCCCGTAAAGCCTGAACTATCAAATCATTGACAGAAAATTCCAGTTCTTTGAAATGGCAGTCAGTCTTTGGTCCTACTGAACAACCCAATTTTTTTTTTTTAAATATTAATTTCCATTTATGAATTTCAATTTTACATGTGTATGTTTGTAGGGGTGTGTTGATAGATAATCATAATCTTATGTTGTAGAGTAAGCGATTAAGCACTAACAGTAACAGAGGACTGGAATTGGGGTTAGGACTGGATAAGTGTTGACTTCTTCCTACTCCCTTTCAGGGACAACAATTGTTCTTTCTTCTATTATTCAATTTTTTTGTTTGTTTTATTTCATTATTATTATTATTATTATTATTATTATTATTATTATTATTATTATTATTATCCTCTATGATTTGTATTATTTTTGTGTCTGAAATAAACAGAAAGAAAGAAAGAATTTTGTATCATATTTGATGCATCAGGTCTCAATGCTCAAATATTATTTTTGAACAAACAAAAAATAAAATAACAAACATGTCTAACAAATTGGTAATTCCTTTTCAAACTGTCAAAGTTCTGCCTTTTTAAGGAAAAAAAACATCACACTAATCATGTAGAGGGCTTCAAAGCTCATGTATCAAATGTGATACGTTTGGCATTATAGGGTTAAAATGGATGTCCTTACAATGACTTCGAAAGCATGTGAATACTAGGCCTGCTCTAGGACTATGTGTGAAGATGTGAGCGTCTCTAACCTGGAGTTTAGAGCATAGTTCAACATTGAGCCAGTAGAGTGAAGAGAGGGCAGCGATGATCTGAGAAACCTGGCAATCAGACACAGAAAACAATTTCACACTTTACTCACTTTCCAAAAAGAACAAGTGTCATGTGAATTGATTTACCAGTCATTGCTCTTATCAGTTCAAGTATTTAGGGGAAGATGAGCTTGTCCTGGGGCTGAAAGACTGTTGGATGTTTTTACATCCATTTAAGGCGGGATGTCAAACTCATTTTAGTTCAGGAACCACATACAGCCCAATAAGGTCCTGACTGGGCCGGACCAGCGAGAGAATAACAGTGAAAAAAGTGCAATTACATTATGACAATGTTTACATCCACAAACTATCCTTTACAAAATATAAATAACATTAACAACTTGACATTTCTTAAGAAAATTAAGTACAAATTTAACAATATTTTGCCCCAGTTTATCATTGAAGTGCATTACAACTTACAGATGCCAGTGGCTCTACAAAACATTCAGTAACAGGCAGAATATTGGTAAAATTGCACTTCTGTTATTTCCAGTTGTTCATATTTGTTCAAGTTATTTACAGCTTTTTGTTAAAGGCTAGTTTGTAAATTTACACATTTTCATGTAATTTCACTTTTTTACATCAAAGCAAAGAGAAAAAATTTGGATGTCATTATTTATAGGTTCTTTTGATCATATTTTACTAATCTGACCCACCTGAGTCCAAAGTAGGGCTTTATATGGCATCTAAACTAAAATAATTGATTGTAAATATCTTCTGTGTCATTTTTGCATTTCATTAATTTATTCCATAGGCTGAACTGGAGCCTTTGGCAAGCCGCTTTGGCGTATGTTTGACACCCCTGGTCTCAGGACAAATGTCTGAATGTAAACTTTTGTCCCTCTAATGAGGCTTTCAACCTCTAATACGGTCTTAAACCATCTCATCTCAGACCAACAACCCAGCATCCACTGTGCTACAGTGTCTTTCAGTGCAGTTCAATCCAACTGTTGGGTTTGGTGGTATGACTGGAGCAGGGATGTCAACAATGCTCTAACTAGTGGGAAGATTCCAGTTTGCAGTTCAAGCTAATGAGCTGCAGATTCGCTCAGTCACGTTTCACTGTGAGGTCTTTGACCCAACTTTATCTGCGTGTTTACAGCAGTTAATCAGTTTATTATTTCTTCAGATTGTTTCAGGTAATGCTGTCATTTCATTTGTCGATGTGCAGGTAAGATGTTGAAGATGACGACAGAGGATCTGATTGTTATGGAACCAACTATTTTCATGGGACTCTGGTCCGGGATCTGAGCCAGTTCTCCTGTGTGTAAACCTGCAGTTTGGAATCTTCTGTCTTTAGTTTCAACATCTTTGGAAATCAGGGTTTCTGCAGCAAATCTAATGTAATGCTTTTTAATGCCACTTTAAACAAATTTAATGTCCAACTGCAGCTCATATACAGGTGGTCCTCGGGTTACGCCATACTCGACCTACGCTGTTTCGACTTTATGATGCCTGAGTCGTAAAGTAAGACATTCCAGACGGACATCTCAAAGTACTTCAACAAAGTAGAGAGGCCAGTAGAACCCGTACCTTCAACGTCTACATAAGATCCTGCAGCTGCTACCCCTCTGGATGATCCGGATTCTCCAGCAGCAGCTCTCACAGCCTCCCCTCCTTCTTCT
>JAQQZY010136805.1:0-19703 GCA_030068375.1 Ostorhinchus rueppellii | reverse complement strand
TCTATGTGAATAAAATGACTAAATATTTGACTGGGTTTGTGTCTGAAGGTCTGTGGTAGCAGCATCAGCAGGTTTTTGGACAGAATTATGTTTGATTGTAGTAGTTCAGTATTTTTTCTTAAATTCTAAATAATTGAGTCACATACAAACAATAGGCTCATTTGAACATTGTTAAGGAACACTTTTCTAAGATGAAATTGGTATTTATTTAGGTGAATGAGAAATGTCGCAATATTATTGTTATCGCAATGCTGTACATCCATATTGCTAGTTTTGCCAATATCGTGCAGCCCTACTTGTGACCATCCCTCTTCCTTTTTTTCCCCTAATTTTTTCACATTCCAGATGTTTCCACTGTAGTCCAGGTCTGGAAACCTGGAGTTGTCTCTTAATTTTCTAAACCATTTCTTTTCAGCAGGTCTGTATTGTTTGCCTGGTAAAGTGTGTAGTTTTTTTTTATTTATTTATTTATTTTCTACTCCTCTCGACGGGGGCTCTTAACTACAGCTGGGATGGTTCCCAACAAATACTCAACAGCACATGAGGGAACCTACAGTAGCTGTTACTCTCCAATTAATCCTGCTTCTCCTGTCTATATATCTTTCTGCTGAACGTGAGTGTGAATGTGTTTTGTTTAGGCTTTTTTTTTGCCTTTCTTACATCAGAGACTTGTTCAGATGAAGCACTCAATCATACCAACTCTCACAGACTCTTTTAAACCCACAAACAGCGTGTGCCAAGAAAACAACAAGTTTCCCCTTCAGCACCATACTTAATTGTGGCAGATAGATTTGGCAAACAAAAGCTCACACTTGAAGTACACGCATAAGCACATGTTACAAAAACATAGCCATGGTTGCTGAAGTGAAACGTCAGGTGTAAAATGAGATGATACTGCTGCCACTCATGAAATAAATGAATGCTGTGCCTGTGGTAGTATGACTGCGGTTGTATTTACAACAGGAAGCACCTTTTATACCGCTATTTTATGACTAGAATATGCAAATTAAAATGTTTTTGCTCAGATGTGTCAACCTTAAGTTAACATTACATATCTGTCAAACATTAAAAGTAACTCAGTATTTTTGCTTTGACAGTTGAACTAATTTTTCCAGCTAGCCTATAGAGTTGTAATTTTCATTCTCTACCCATTTTCCCATCCCTCCATTGCTTCTCGTTCCATTTGTATTTCACCCGGCCTCCTTTTTGCAGTTCCTGCTCCCCATCATCCCCTGCTCTGACCTGGATGACAGGGGCATGACCACAAACCTGAGCTGTCTGTGCATAAAAGAGTGTGCACGCATGTGTAACCTGAGGCATTCAGCTATCCTCTCCGGAAGAAAACACAGAACAAATTAGAGCTGAAAAATACGTCAGGGACAAATGCCACACACTGCCCATTAATGTTCTCCACAGACACACACACCGACACAATGTCAAGGTCACTTTGAGAAAGAAGGCAAAACTTTTGTCTTGATTTGATCTAAAGAAGACACTCAGGTAAAACAGGTAAGTGGCAATTTGACTGATACATAATTACTAAATTATTTTAAAGAAATTATAGTTTTACAGTACAGCATTTTCTTTCCACAACTGACTTTTATTCATTTAGTTTCTGAACATCTTCATCCTGGAGAGGCCTGTCCCAGCTTCCAACGGGTGAAGGAAGGGTAAACCTCAGATGTGTAGCCAGTTCATTTCAACGCAGACATAAACAACCATTAACCACCAAACAATGTCTGCTTTTTCTGCATATACATGTAACAATAATGTGGTTTTCAGCTATTCATCAATTTTATAAGATACTGGGGCTGCCACGGTTATGTCCACTATCAAAACTGACAATTTTCCCTGTGACCAGCCATTTTACAAAACACACATGCGGAAGTACACGGTAAATGTAGTGGTACATTTATCCACATGATAACAGCCCAAAACTACACCATGTTTGGTCGAGGAGATTCAGTCTTTGGTGGCCTACCTAAAAATTCAGACAAGACAACATGCAACAAGAGCGTTTTCAGCAACTCTTTGAGCAGACGACACGGAAATAAACCGCATCGGAATACCAACTCACACCAAGTCGAGCTGGTTCCACATAGCGGAAACGCGGCTAAGGAATGTCGAGACGAGTCGAGCCGGTACCATAGTGGAAACGCGGCATAACTGGCTAGTTAGCTGCTAATATTAGCATAAATAGAGAGCTAACTTACTACTTACTCATATAGCTGTAAACATTAACATTAGCAATGTTAGCTGCCCTTAGCACACATATTTCATGTGTTTTCTGTAACGTTACAACAGTGATGTGTTTGAACAGGTAATGTGGTAATGCTAATGTTTTCTAATGTTCTGTTTCAGTGCTAAAAAAATGTTCTTCAATGGACGGCTTTGTTACAAAGCCAGCTACATGTACACCTCAGCATACACCTTAGTTAGCATATATCCTAAACACTTCAAGCTGAAAACTAAATATAAGAGCAGCTTCATGCTGGAGCGATAAGCTGTATGTTTTACATTCAATTTATGCATGATCCGATTCATCAACTAATTGAAAAATAATTGGTAATTAGTCGACTATCAAAATAATCGTTTGTGGTAGCCCTATACGATACCATCTGCAAAGCCACAATATCTAACCTTTCCGAATTAACATATTTCAAAATACCAAGGCTTACTTTTATGTATTTCACTGGCTTTTGTAAAAGAAAGCCAAAATTGTGTTAAAGGTAAAAAAAAAAAAAAAAAAAAAAAAAAAAAAAAGAGACAGTACCTAACATTAGCATTAGCACACGTTAGGAGTAGTGAGCTGCCAATGAAGGTGCTCAGGGACCAACAGGACTGTGGTCAGGTCCACCGACCGGAGAATTAACCTAATCAACCCATATGTGCAGGTTTGTTTTTTTATATAATACAAATATGTATATATCTGTATTAAATATAACTGGTTGCCTTGCAGTGGCATCTAAGAGCCTGTACAAACATTAATGATAAAATGTTACCTTCAGCTATTTCATTCAAATGAAATGACCATGTGAATTAAACAAAATGTGAACAAAACCTTATTACATCCCTTTGTATTAACACCACTGCTGCCTGTGTCAAGTAAGATAGGTTTTCATCTGTAATAATTGTGAAAGCACAAAAACCAACACTGCATATTTTAGTTGTGAGATCCCGCAGCAGCAGAATACTGCATGTTGTGACTTTTTTTTTCTTTGACTATTGTTTTACTGTGCATTTGAATATTGCTCATTTTCTACTTTTATTCCATAACCTCAAAGGGTTTGTAAACATGCGGTGTCATCAACAGACCTTCAGATCTTTGAGATGCAGGAAAAAAGAACAATGTTAATTCTTTTTTATTCTTGATAACATATTACTGGTATAGAATGGATTTTGGAAAACAGAAAATAACTTCAATCCAGTGCAAAAAGCAGACACCACATAACACCACAGCTCCATTCTACGGTATGTGCTGTTATGCTTTTCACAGTTGCATTCCCAGTAGCAAATTTGTTTTCAAAGCATGTGTTTTTAAGGCTTTGGTTGTTATTTTCACCATACTGAGATGCACTATGAGATCTGCACAAAGCACCGTGGACAATGAAACACAATTACCTGCAACTACAACACGTTGTTGATTAGGACTAAAGTCTGAATGGAAGTTTGACAAGGAGGTGGTCAGGGGTGGGCTGCTTCATGCGAGAATATGAGTTTAATTTAACCAAAGCACATTCACAACGCACATACGGCATGTTCTTTAGGGGAAGAAGCGATTTAATCATGTCCTCTACCCTTTCATTTAATTTCATTTCATCCTTTTCTATGGTCTCGCCACTTAATAAGATGCCAACAATAGCTCTGCTAGCATGAGGCCATTCAAAATCCTGTTGATGCTCTGTTTCTCTCTCTCTGTCCTGCCACTTTTCCGTGCAGCATCCCTTTCTCTCTAGGACTCTTGGTGGTAAAGCTTGTTTCTCGCCCTGGCTTTAATTACAAGGTAATTGGTCTCACTAACGAAGGGGAACATGGCCTGGGATTGTGCATGTATCTGTGTCTATGCGTGTATGCACTGAGTGTGTGCATCTGTTTTGTTTGTGTGTACAGCTGTGCGTTTTCTGGGCTCTGACAGGGCATCAGAGAGCGGGCTGTGTAAACAAGCCGCTAGCATCCTGTCATGCAACGCTGAAGCAGTTCCCCCATGGACTGCACTGTCAGTCGCCCCTGAGCCGCCACTCACACACACATATGCACGCCCCACACAAGCTCAGTCTCACCTCTGCATAAATGTTCATATTGCAGCAGGAGAAGAACTAGTGTTAGTACTACGAGCTTCTGCCACATACTTCCTGCCAACAAAGGAAGTGGGAAAAAAGAAACGCCTCACATTCTGTCCTTGTTATTCTTCTTTTCATCCTTGTTCTGAACACACACACATACACTATTTAGTCTGTTCAAACACTGGAGACAAACGAGTGAAAAGTGTCAAACTATTTGTTCTTCAGTAATGCCGTTTGTGTGAGCAGTAGGTGCGCTTGTGTGCTTGTGTGTACGTGTGTGTGTGTGGCTGTGGAACACTAGGGGCCCATCTGTAAAAGCATTAGGAAACACAGGTAACTCCTCAAATCACACCGGTCGTCTTTTCATGCTAAGGCGAGTGTGTCAGAACAAAGCCTTTTCTCATCTCTGTCATCTTTGCCAAAATATGGAACCACCTGAAGTTGTCATCCTCCGCTCACTCCATCTTTCTGTCTCATCTTGTGTAATGAACCTTTTTTCTTCATTCACTCAGCCGGGGTCCTGGAAGTGAGGGATGAAGCTAAGGAGGACTGAAGAACATCATACAGCATGAAAACGAAAAAGAAGCTTTGCCATCTGCCAGGCTGCCTCTGTCTGCCTCCAACTCTCTCTCTCATCTCCTCTATGTTTAGCGTTTCTTACACATCCTTTAAGTCCAGCTGAAATGAAAGTCAACATCATATAGCTCTGCTTTCTAAATATCTTGCAGTTTTAATTTATATTTTGGTCTCATCACAAGATCTCAGACTTTCACTGTTTCGCTATTCTCTATTTCTCTCTTTAATTTTAAGCAAAGCAAAAACTGTGCCACTGGCGAGAAAAAATCCAAAGATCCTCAATCTTTGAACTGTGGTACACATTAAGTTTTTAGCTGATGTCTCTTTTTTTATCCATGAGTACAGGGAGACTATGCGTCTTGCACTACATTTGCTGAATGAACTTCCAAAGAAACATCATCCAAAGGCTAAGCAGATGCATCAGTACATAGTTTCATATATTAGCAAGATGAGTCAGTTTTGATGCTTAATAATATTGTTCTATAAAATCAGCAGGACTCTGTCAACTGCCTTTTTCAACAGATTGATTAACAAACATTTACACTGACCCACCCTCACAGAGAGTAGTGGATTTAGGAACGTTCCTGGTGTACACGCAAAATAATTACATTTGGTATTCCTCCTGAATGACATGTGTTCATGTTGAGTAGCTCCGTATAAGAAAACAGCAGCATGATGGCATCTGTTGCCAAACCATTGATCTTGCTAAACTGAGGTTTGTGTCTTAGATAAGAATATGCTGTATTTACGTACAGTTTGTTGTGTTTGCTGACAGAAAACTGAAATAGAAAGCAGCAGCCTGTCAGCATCAATAAATAAGAAATGCCCTTTCAATGCTCAGTCCTTCAAGTAGCACAGCGGGGTGAGAGTATCGGCCTCTATTAGAGCTTGTGTGTGACATTGGGACATTTTCCTTTTGTGCAAATTATGAGCAGGGAGCAAACTGTTGCTATGGAGACTGTAGTTAGTGATGCGGTGGGCAAAGCCACATCAACTAGTGTGGAGGAGAGGACTAAGCTGAACATACTGAGAGGATCACAGAATACACAAGCAACCACAGCCACGCGTACGCGCGCACACACACACACACACACACACACACACACACACACACATTCTAAGACTCAGGAAAGCAAATAAAAGGCTTTCACTGATATATATTTTTCTCTCTGAGTCAGGCGTTTTGAATGCTAATTCACTGTGGTTACATCTGAAAGCCAGGATGAAGCTTTTTGAACACTGAGGGAAAGGGGCAGAAGAGTGTGTCATTGGAGCTACTGCACAGAACGAGGAGGGGTGCTGAGTACAATGAGATGCCTGGGAATAGCACTGATCACATCACACTATGCTTAAAGGGGACATATTTTGTTAAACCCACTTTTATTAGTCTTTGGTTCATTTATTCATGTATTTGGATCCTAAGAGTTCCAAAAGTTTGAATTTGAACCCTCCAGACGCTGCAAAGCTATCTTTATATACATTCCAGTAAAAATCAAGTGGATTTCTACAACCTGTTTTAATTAATGCTTAATTTGTTATGTCTACAACTAGTTATGTCACAATATTTTCACATGTAAAGTCAAGACTTCCATCGAACATTTCCCCAAGTATGACGTAATGGTTTATGAGCAGCAGCAGTTTTAGTTCATACTGAAAATATGTCCAAACTTTGAGCTGATTACCAAAAATGTTCATTTGTTGATTGAACAGGACAGAGCTGCACAGTCAACAATCTGGAGGGGGCGGGGGCTCATGAAGTGGCTCATTTACATTTAAAGGGCCCACGCTCAAAACCCCTTTTTAGTGTCATTACTCAGAAATAAAGTTTCAGATTCACCTGTGGAGTTGAATTAATGAAGAATTCAGACCCAAACATAACATTTACAGTTTATGCAGACCACCGGGAAATGTTTTAAAATGCCCAGTTCCATTTAAAAAAAAGCAAAATATCATTCCTTCAAAACCTCCTGAGTTAGTATAGCACCAAAAAAAAAAAAAAAAGCATGTGGACAAATAGACAGGCTCTATAGAAGAACAGACCAGTGAAAGGGCAGACAGCAGAATGAACAGATCACTAATTTTCCAGAAATACACTGATGGGTGAGAAGGGCAGCAGATAGCAAGAGAGGACAGAGGTGGCAGTTATCTCTAAATATAGTTTTAGTGCTGAAAAAGCCACGATTGGAAAGTGTGTGTCACTGTCTGTTAGTGGGGGTCGTTTTTGTCTTCTATCACCCCGTATCCACTATTGGCCTCCACCGACAACCACAACAGCAGACAGCCAATTCAATTCAATCTCTGTCTGATTGGAGGGAACAGATCTGATTACCTCTCATAGAAGGCGCACACACAAACACACACACACACACATACACACTCCTTACACACACACACACACACACACACACACACTCAAAAACCGTTGTTTGTGTTCTAAGAATCCCCAGGGAAAGATATCCGAGTAAATGGCTGCGGTGATTGTGCCAGATAGACTGGATGTGTGCATAATATCCACACGAAGAAGATAATGTGTTTGCTAATCGCACACCAGAGACAAGCAAACACACACCCACACAAATCCACACGCACACACACAAAGGCTAACAGCTGCACAGCTATAACCCTTAACCACTCTTTTCATGCCGCTGGCTGCCAGTTACACTGTAGCAACACCCTCCCACACATCCTCAGCCAAATCCCATTGTGGGAGAGTCGTGATTTTCAGAGCTGTGATGACAGTTGACTGCGTGTGTTGACGGCGGTGGAAGTTATTATAACTTGTAATCATATTCAAGGGTTCGTCATAAAAGACAGACAGGCATCAGTGAATGTTTTATCTGAAGATTTAATGATGTTATGAATACATTACCATCAGAAACTTCCTCGTCGGTTGAATAGAGCAGGCAACAAATCCAAAATTTACAAAGTTTTTTAGACTTCAAGGTAGCGTTTCTAAAGTGATTTAAAGATGGGTGCTTACCTTCCAAAGTGCCTGGTTTGGTAGAAAAAAGTACTAGTCCCATCCACAACTTAGCAACATTGAGTAGAAGTCAATATCCTTTCACTGAAAATACCCAAACATACTGTAAAAACAAAACAAACACTGTGCCAGATTTAGAGAACTGCCAAAATCACCACAGCTAATTCACGGACTAGCATCTATTCTGTCTTTTGTTTAGTCTTGTCATGATGAATATGTTGTAAAATTTAAAACAAAAAACAAAAAAAAAAAACTGACTGCAAGTACTTTGAACAAATACTGCACAACAGATTTTTCCGTTACACAACTGTACTAATTTAAAATGAAAGGAAAATGCTACTGTCTCTCAGCCAGTTTGTTAACAGCCCCGTCTTTGTACCTTGTTTTTGCTCGTTGAATATCAGATCTGGATGGTGAAGCGAAGAAGAGTGTATGATCATTAAACATGCTGTAACAGCTTAAGTGTAGTCTGTAATCACATTAATTTCACTACATTTGTCTAAATACGGTGTTGTTGAATTCCTGCGCTGTACTGCCAGAATGATTTGCTTCCAGGGTGAAAGTGAGAAAAGCCAGAGATTTCCAAAATTATATTGTCCATGGTTCATCATTCCTCATTAGGAAGGTGGGCGCTGAGACGCAACAGTTTTAAGTGGAGACAAATACTGTCTACAACTGTTAGGCTTTGCACAAATGTCAAGCAACTGTAGCCCAGTGTTTTAATTTAATATTCAAGGAAAAATGTTCGCACTGGCAGACTGCCAACATCATGTTTTTCATAATGATTAATATCCAAATGTGTCTCCCTCTACAAAATTAAGTTACACTAATTATTGAACATTTACTTTAGACATCAAATCTATGTGCGTTCATTAAGTCTAAAGAAGTGGTTGCCAATCTGAGGGTTGGAGCCTCTTGAGATAGACTGACGGGGCTGCTGATTACAGAGAAAACATAAAGTTATTTTTTTTCTTATTTATTTCTTATTCCCCTCTTGTCAAGTATTGGACAGTATGCGATCTCTGAGGCCCTGAGGAAGAGACCGCCAGTCTTTTTTTTAACTTCTCAGAACATGACATATATAAGGAAGGAAATGGCAAATAACTTGGCCTGTCACTATTATTAACCAATCTCTGGACTGCAATGAAATGTGTGAACTGTGATGATTACGGTTTTATACCCATTGTTTCTTCATTAGTCTCAGTGTTCTATGGGTACCTCTGATTATCAGTAATGTCCTATTTCTGCAACAGGCTTCGTATATTTTTTAAGTTTTATATATATATCAAATCAACAGTGTGCAAATTCTGTTTACAGAGTCAAGAAAAAGAGAAATCTTTTTTTTTTTTCAGTGTTCCAGTGTTCAATGTCAATAAATAACTTTTCTTCTTCATTAGGTGTATTGTATGTGTATAAATAACCATAGTTAGGTGTATAGTGCCATAAAATGACAGCTAGTGACAGCTCCACATATAACTGGTCAAAACCCCAAAATATGTGAAGCTATTGGTCTAATTCACTGCCTGCATTAATGAGGGATGGTTATGACTCATGAGCACAGGCACTGAAGAGAGGGGTAAGGCAGGTGGGGGCGGAGGAATACAATTCCAGATATCAGGGGGGATAGAGAAGTGCCGAGATGTAATCTTCTGGATTTAATGTGGATTAATAAAGAGTATTATACCAATAAGACTGTCTACCTCATTGGCAGAAAGCTGATGTTATTCATTTCAGGTCATGTAAATGCAAAAGTTCAAAGGTTATCTTTACCTTGTCATGGTAATTCAATAAAAACCTTCTCTTACAGGAAAAAGGGGTCTTAGATGAATGACCCTGACACACAGATGAAACATTCTTGTGTACAAAATAACACACACACGAGCATGCAGACCTACACATGCATACTGACACACAGGCACACACCAACTGTGATTAATGTGTAACACATCGCAGTGCCATAGTTTTTTTCATTATATTCTTCTCCACAGAGCTGTGAAACAAAGGCCTGAGATTAAACAGCTCTCCTTCACATTGACTCATTAGTCTTTTTCACTCTCTCTCTTCATCATCAGTCTCTCGTCTGTGTCTCACTCATCCAGGGCAAGGTCATTTAGGAGTCAGAGCTTTGGGAGCAGCAGGAGGATGAGGAAGGATATTAGAAGAATGAGGGACTGTCCTGCAGGGAATCTTACAACACTGAGGCACCATTTACACTCTACGATCAGCTATTCATTTGAGCTATTTTCATTCAAATCTGGCAACTCAAAAGAGACACAAATTGTGTGTATGCACGCAGTGTGCATTGGGGTTTCAGGTCATACACACACATACAGGAGGCAAAATAACAGGAATGTTATCAAAGTTTCCTATTCCCAGAGCACATGAGTTGCTTGTGTGTGGTATATGATTGCATTTGACTTTCATCACCCTGCTGTGTGTGTGTGTGTGTGTGTGTGTGTGTGTACGCACGCGTGTGTAATGGAAAAATGACCCAGATCAGAACAAAGATGAGTACTCGGTTTGAGCCATGTTCGATCAGTCTCATCTAAACAAATTCCACATCCCATTTTAAGAAAGAGATGTAGCCAGAGACAAGGTTTAAGTGAAGAGGGAGCAAGAGAGACAGGAGGACATGGGGGCAGACAGACTGACAGACAGACAGACACACAGAGCCAGAGTGAGGAGACGGAGGCAAAGAGAGGAAAGCTTAAAACCCTCAAGTCTGAATGCTGAAGGCAAGCCATTCATCTTTCCTCTCATATGCTCTTCTGGGCTTCAATCCCAGTTCCAGTGTGTCTGTGTGCATGTGTGTGTGTACACGCACATCCCCCCAAATATGGAGAGCAGTCTGAATGATGAACATGATCTCCATTGCAGCAGAACAATGCTGTTTCTAAATAGGACATGAGAGGCATTCAGCCTTCCCCTCACATTCTGGGTATGGAGAACCAGTGCTTGTTTGGCGGGGCTGAAGCACACTGTGTGCAATGAGGCATCTGCTCCAGGTGATAGTGAGCGTGTGTGTGTTTCAGTTTGGTTGTGTACATCCATTAAGTGTCACTCCCAATGGTGTCCAGAGTTTTTGCTACATCAATCAGATGCTTATTCGGAGAATGCTAGGCGTCACTCTCACAGTCGAGCAGGTGGCACCGAGCAGCTGCACAATGGCTGCCAGTCTGGCCCCTGGCATCACCTCTGCTCTGAGACCACCCGGGCCTGCTCTCATACACCTGCTAGGTACCTGCCTCTGGAGCTTTTCACACCTGGATCTGTGTGCTTCTCACTAACCACAATATCCCTGCACCTGTCTGGTGGCAACCTACTGCACCAAAGTACTCTGAACCAGTTAATTAGCTACCAACAACAGCAGCCCTGCATTCTGCCATCTAACCCAAATCAAACCATTAAATATAAATCAAGACACTGCTAATGACCGCAAAACTGTAGCTGAGTAAGTGTTTGTGTGTAACAGCTGTCTCTAAGCAGCACTGAGGGCAAAGCTTTAAGCCATTCTCACATATGTCCTGTCACACGTGGCACATAACAGGTCCTAGTCTGTGTCAGATGTGTTCTCACCTATTGGACATGCTAGACCCTGCATGAACAGGACTGATCTATCATGATGGCTGGTGTAGCACTGTGAATTTGTATGTATTCGCCATCTCAAAGAAAGAATGGAAAGCACTATGCAAGCAGGTATAATTGAATAATAGTGCAGCTAAACTGTATGCAAAGTCATGAACATGCCCACCCACTCCGTTTAGTACAGTTATACTTGGCGTCAATCAGATGTTGCAGAGACTTTGCACCAGAAAGCTGATAGGTGAAAGTCTCTTGGTAATGCCCATTCCAGCTGTCTCTGGGATTTGCATTCAAACATACAACTCCTGCAGGGTAATGTCCAAAACATTTCAGGGTATAACTTTATGTGTGAAAAGAGGATTTAGAAGGTAATGATTTTCTGTAATCTTGTTACTCCACCCACTGCATCATGCTCCATTTTACATTTAGAGATCAAGGACCTTATGGATACCACAGTACTGCATTACAAGCTCAGCAGATTTAAATTATGGAGGATCAAAAACTGATTATCACTCAAGGACAAGCTATAATGCATTGGCCAGTTTCTCCAGAAGAAACTAGAAACTTTAATCTACTGAGTTACTATCATTTGAATAATATGTCATCCACGTGTCTATTTTAGGGAACTTGACTGAGTAATATAATGATGTGTTTGCATATTGACGTGAGTTCTTTTTTCATCTGGAGTGAGGAGTAGCTTCAAGACCTGATGGTGACGTCTTTTCTAAGTAACTTTCCAGACAGAACCACAGGTGTGATGCTATTCATACCTTTCCTTTTGGAGTCCCGTCTGACACTGCTGGGCCTGACCGCTGGCTGTAGCTCTGTCTCTGTTGACATCCTCAGGCTCCAACTGGGCTAGACTCCGCTCCGCTTGGCTCCGCTGGGCTCCGAGGGTCCAGTTCACAGCGTCAGTGCCGACAGTGTGTGTGTGGGCGCCGGGTGTGTGCGTGGAGGCGCCAGGTGTGTGCGTGGGCACACAGGCTCATGGGAGAGGGATGGGCTTTAGCCCTGACACAACATCCCACACACACCCACAGAGAGCTGCAAGAAAGAGAGGAAGAAGGTGTTTGGTTCAGTTAGTCTGTATTTATGTTTGGCAGGCATAACTCGTACAAGTTTGAGCAGCTATGAAAATGAGCTTGTTTCTGATAGGAAGCCTTGAGTAGATGTTGCCCATGGTAACAGACTGAAAGACTTGTTCAACACTTTCTGTTTCTTATCACTACTGTGTCTCAGCAAGGACACTGCTTGTAGTACTGCATGCAGTACAGTCCCATGTTTCTGAGCCACTTTCTCCTTCAATACATTATTGAAACACTTTTTAAAACAGTCTGCATCAAAAGCTGTATGGTAAGAGTTATGACGTGTTTCCACTACGTGTTACCAGCTCAACTCAACTCAACTCAACTCAACTCAACCTTTTTGCGTTTCCATTGCAAAAAAGGACCTGGAATCTGGTACTCAGTGCTAGTTTTTTGGTATCAACTCTGCCGAGGTTCCAAAATGGGAGAACCAACACCAAAATGTCACGTGTGAACACTACAGACCACTGATTGGCTGAGTTGTCTCTGTGGCATTGCATTATCAATGTGCAAACCGCTATTTAAAAAAAGTAGATTCAGAGGGTTACAGTAAATATGTCAGTAGGTTAATTAGTCTGCAAAAAAAAAATATGAACGCAGTCCGCAAAGTTACACCGTGGTCGGTCGAGGAGGTCCAGACATTTCTGTCCTTGGTGGCGGACAAAAAAAAATATTTTTCTCCTCTTCCTCTTTGTTTTTACTGTCAGCTGTGTTGCCTTGTAGATGACGTCATAGAAGTTATTTGCTGTGTTGCTATGGCAACCAAGTACACTACGTCAGTAGCATCCTGTAATGGAAATGGTCTCCAGGAATAGTACCTGGTACCCGAGGTGAGGTGAGCCGAGTCAAGTCCATGTAGTGGAAACACCGCATAAATGACAAACCATTCAGACCGTTCTGATAAGTTCTAAGTGCATCAGTTCACAGCTGGGATTTAAAAAAAATGTCTTCCTGGAAAACCAAGATGTTTAATGTAGTCATAAAGCATCTCTATGGTCTTTCTGGAACAACTCAGATGTCACAGCCAAAAGCAATGTACATGTGAAGGCTGATTTATGAAGCTGTTGGATGTTGATTGACTACTTAATTCCTCCAACGAGAAGCAGGACACAGGCTCCATCATGGTAAAAGAATCAGACTGCCTTAGAACATGCATGATCCGATTTCAGTGCAGTGACACTAGGTCTGGATGACGTTATCATAAATATTTTCATCATAAAAAGTCTACATCAACAATTATCATATCATATGTAAAAAAACAAAACAAAAAACTTTATGGGCAGATTTTTGGTTTAGTTTTTGATATGTATTTGTGGTTTTTAACATCTTTATGGACAGAACATAAACACATAACAAAATTTCAGAAATCTAGCGCACTGGCAACAATCAGAATGAGAAAATATTTTGCAAGTTTTGGAAAATGGAAAAAAAGAAAAAAGGTAAAATTAAGTAAAGCAACAACACATTGAGACATTTTGTGTTTCAATGTCTTTACTTGACATTGAATTAAAAAAAACAACCCAGATGCCAAAGAAGAATATCACAAAAGCAGTTCCACAAAAATAAAATTCTATTATATCCCAGTACAGTGACTGATCTTCTTGTAAAATCATCATTACAAAATTGAAATAGCGATGTGACAGTATATAGATGACAGCAATAATTATCGATATCTTATTTGTGACAAACCTAGTTCGCACCTAGCATTAGAGTCACTATTGTTATTAAAGACTGTTACTAATAGAAAGATCAGAAACAACAAAAATGAATCACAAAGCTGAGCAATATGGCCAACAATGTAATCACAGGGAAAACTTTCATAGTTGATATTCATGGTCCAAACACACTGGAAAAAAACAGATTTTGTTCAACTTTAAAGACTGAATTTTTGAATCCTAAAGAAAAGTTTTAGATAAAGCATAAACAATTATCACAATATCGCAATATAAACTATGCCCCCATAACGATAATGCTGGTTTATCATTCAGCTATCTGATGTGTAAAACTCATTTCTTTTTAAGACCACTACCACACTCGGGGTCCTGGGCCTTGTCCAGTGCCTGATGGGCCCCTCTGGCCACACACGCCGTCCCTTCTTTGCCCATCTGTTGCTACTTTATTCTGAAGTGTTGACTGGCAGAGACAACCATAACGTAGCAGCCAGAAACACTCAGGTCCACACTCGTACCCCGTTGCGTGAATAAAAACGCACACACATTTGCATGCACAAACAAATGCAGACAAGCTCCTTTCTTACAAGAAGAGACTGAGGTACAAAGACAGCAGGAGACAGCTGCAAGTTGACATGCTGCATAATGAATCGGACTACCTTCAGAGTCGCTTTCACCTCTCTATAGACTATTAGTCTTGACCTCTCTCCTTCTCTGGTTCCATCTAACACTGGCTGAGTACAGACTTTAACAAAACGAAAAGACTAGTGCTTCTTGGGGTTGAAGGAAATCTCTCTTATTCTCTTCCTCCCCCTCTCCACGGTGTTTCTCTGTGAATAGGAGGCCCCTGTAAGCCTCGGGCGAGAACAGATGAATTGAGAGGCTTTTAATTTGCTGCAGACAGAACAGAACAGAGTCCATTTAATTCTGCCAGCAGAGGCCATGTCGGCAAAATGCTGACAATATTCTTTATCTGGTCCAAACACACTGGAAAAGTGTGAGTCACTCCAATTACAGGCATTATCAGCAGCACTGTTCCACCAAATGGATGGAGAGAGAGCGAGTATGAAGAGAGAGGGGTTAGAGGGAAAAGAAATGAACAGAGTGGAAAGAAAGTGAGGGGTGAGGAAACATAGAGTGAGCGAGTAAGATAATGAGCAAGGGGCAAAAGGGGAGGGAAAAAAAGCCCAAGGAAGTAAAATCAGAAAAGAAAGGATGGAGTTTGAGCAGGCCTCAGCTCTAACCCTGAACATGTCCCCCTCTGTCCCTCTCTTCTCTGTCCTTTTTGTTCTCTGAATTACTTCTTCTCCTAGCTGTGAAGTCTTTCAAGCAGCATCTGGAGCTTGTGTTTAATAAAAGCGGTCTTTTAATCCTCAACTTAGACCAGAAAAGAAGCAGCCTACAATTGCCCTCAAACGTCAGTTATTTATTCCACAACTACAAAAGCGTACGTGCTTCTTTGGTGTTACACTGAGTGGAGAATTATGAACAAACATAAAAATTTGTAAAATAAGATAAGTTGTCTGCTAAAGGGCTTCTGAGAGGAGTCACTACTCACCCTTCCCACCGCTGCACGAGAGCAAAAAAAATGAGCATGTGAGGTTGAAAATGAAAAATCTGCTGCAATACCTCTTCTCCAGACAACTCAGAGGCTCCAGACATATGGTTGTTTCTCTGGAGACTCAGGGAAGAGTGCTACATCTAAGCTACAGTCCCTGGAGGGGAGAAAAAGCTAATTTCTCAAAAAAAAAAAAAAAAAAAATAGCCCATGTCTGACTTCAGCTGTACAAATTCCCCACCTCGTACACACACAGATAAGGCGAAGGAAGGAGCAGCAGCATCAAAAGCCGTCGTGAACACTGTAGTGGCGGTTTGACCTGGAATCAGCTCGCAAGCTAAAAGTAGCAGCAGAGGAGGATGTGAACATGGCTTAGTGTTTCTGGATTTAGACGGCAATCTGAAGCCATACCAGAGGAGACACGGACAGGAGGAAAGGAGGAGACGGGAGCGAGCAGTAAATTGGACGTCTGTAAATGGGGCACTGCCAACAGGCGTGAGTGGGTGATGCGAGGATCTGCCTGTGTGTATGTATTTCCTTGTATGTGTGTGTAACTCAACATACAAGATGCTGCCAATTGGAGCTTAATGCCCAGAAATCATCTGCAGCTACAGTAAAGTCTGCCAGGCAGGTGGAAGGGAAAAAAAGAAAGGCTGAGAAAAAAGGGGGGAAAGGGGAGGGCAGGCTGGCATTCTGTCCCCTCCTTTCTCTCACCCACCTCCCACTCGCTCTGTGTAATTGTATTCTGTCCATCAGGCTCAGTGTTAGATTAGCAGCTCCACTCCTTCAGCTCTCCTGCCATCTAAATAATGACTAATCATAGAGACCACCTCTCCACTACATTTCTCACTGTAGACGCTCTGTCCATCACATGCCGCCTCCTCCCCTCCTCCTCCCCCCTCACTGTAACATCTATCTGTTGCTTCAAGTCTAGAGTCCTTAAAACTCTGCCTTCCAGGAATTACATTCATATACAACTTAACTGCAACACCAATTACATGTCATTAGAATCATAATTAATGTCTAAATTTAGTTGCAATGAAATATGATTCAGCGGAAAAAGAAAGGTAATCAAGTCTATTTGTCGTAAGTGGACTTAGGCAAGAGGTGGATGTACAAAATACAGGACTTTGACACCACAGGGCCGAGTTCACATAGTTAGTAAAAGATAATAGTTTGGTTTAAATGCTATCTTATCTTTAACTTTTTCTGAACTGAAACCAAACCCTAGTGTCTTTCTCTATCTTTACCCAGGTGCTGCCAAAGTGTAATTGAAACAATAAGTTTAATAAATCGATGTAAAACCAACAAAAAACAATCTGCATTCACGTTCAGGAGCAACAATTGTAGGTTAATTAAAATCAAAAGGTAATGAAGGTCTATCTAAAAATATGTAATTGGAGTTTTACAGTGGTCCCTCGTTTATCACAGGGGTTACTTTCTAAAAATAGCCCGCAATAAGTGAAATCCAAAGTAGAGAGCAAAGTAGAGTCATCTTTATTTTTTACTATTATAGGTTTAAGCCTGTAAAACCCCTCACCACATACTTTATACACTTTTCTTAGACAGGCATTGACATTTTCTCTCTTGTCTAAACACTCTCAAAAGTTCAATTTTAATGATCAACCTTTTAATGATGAACCTATGACACAGAAATTATTAACGGTGACTCACATGTTCACACAGTTCCTCTGACCGTCCCTCTGCGCAGCACCGCTCCGCTGTAGTAACTTTTTTCCGTTGTGGACAGTTACAACCCTTTTTGCATCCTTGTTCAAACTTATTGCTGCTGTCCTCCTTATGTTATTTTCCTCCTTCTTTATGTAATAAACCAAGATTAATTTATTCCAAAATGGCGCCTACAGGTGCGTAACTTCTACCTTCCTTCAGCATGTCCACAAGGGGTTGGCATCTTTCTGTGCCTTTCAGGTGTGACCGCAGGTGCCTTTGTCGGTGCAGAACGTTTCGTCGACATTCTGTATGTGTATTCTTGCAAACATACACCACTTCAGTGTTGCACTGATAGGATAGAACATTTATGTAAATTTGGCCAAACGCATTCTGTACTGAACAGGAAACACCGCACAGAGGAGATTGAAACTGTTTCTCAACACCAAGAACGCAGAGTACAGCTTTGTGTACTCGCCAAGTACAGTCTTGACAAGAACGGTCTCAGAGAACGTACTTCCTAAGAATACAACTCTGTCTGTAACTGGAACAGCTGTGTACTTGTGAACTTTCCTACCTGTCTACTCCCTAACATATTTCTCTCAAATCACCACAGTGTCACTCGATTTGATTTCAATTCGTCTGTAATAGTTTTTACCTGTCATTTATACGTTTTGTATATTTTTCAAAACAATAATACATTTCGTTGATTCAGCCGGGCACAGCCGCCCGGGCCCAGGTCGAGCCGGTACGCTAACGACCGGCCACCCGGCTCCCGGCCGAGCCTGTGGGCTTATGATCACCTGGCTCCCACTGGCTGCGTTCTTGGTTTATGCGTACTTGCCACTTGGAACAGTACTTGGGCCGCGACTGATGACATTTCACAAGAACGCAACAACGGAAGAGCAGACAAGAACACGTCTTGAGAAACGGCTATTGACAATGGTCTACAGTCCTTTAGCCAATCAGGATGCAGAACAAAATGTGCGTTCATACACTGTTAAAAACAAAAAAAACCCAAAAAAACATGCCAAATTGCACTAAAAACAGCAAGACCGCGAAAGGTGAACTGCGATATAGCGAGGGACCACTGTATATGAATATACCGTCAGGGACAGATAGTTGTGTACGTGTATAAGTGACGTGTTTCTCCTCTGAACTCTACTGTACCTGTTGATGAATAACTATACTAAAGTATGCTAAAGGTTTTCGCACATGTTACATTTAACGTTTAAACAAACATCTTTTACACCAAAAAAAAAATCAGTGTACCTAGTTTCAGATTCTCATCGTAAGTGGACTTTGAAGTGACACCTGTTTACAACGCACACAAGCAAACCAAAGAGATAAATGTCAGTCGAGACTCATTTTATCTGGAAAAACAAACCTCACAAGCTGACAAGAGACAGCTAAAGAGAGAGACAAATGTAAGACATTTAGACCTACCAGATTTGATTTGTACAGCATGAAAAAAAGGTAATCGCCACTCACGTCCAACCTGACCAACTCAGGAAGAGACAAGCAGAGGTGAAGTAAAAGAACAGCAGGAAGTGTGACAGTTCATAAAAAGAGGTTAAAGATCAAGATGTACCAGTGTGTAAATGAAGTGTGTGTATGTTGTGAGTGTCCACGTATGTGTGTGTGTACCAGAAAGATAAAAGATAAAAGCTAAGAGCAAAGCTAAAGTTCACCTCAGACCTCTATAATCTTCAGTGCCCTTGTCCAGCGTTCCGCAACATATTTGCTATAATCACACAGTTAGAGACAAGCATAGAAATAAATGAAAAACCCATGAGTATGTAAGTAAGATATTTGATACATGGCTACAATTAACTTCATATACATTTTTCCCATACATTCACTTATTCATGGCAGCCCGCCATGAATAAATAATTTCCGCCACAAATATTTTTTTCCACATTTGGCTGGACCTCACTCATAAAAGCATTGTAATGTAGCTAGTCATTACAATTCCAGTGCAGTAGGTGGCGGTATAAATTGTCACTCCGCCAATAAAACCAAAGAAGACACACTTAGCTCACCTCCTCTGCAAGAAGAAGAAGAAGAAGAAGAAGAAGAAGAAGAAGAAGAAGAAGAGGACCAAGGTAAGTAAAACAGTGGTCCGAACACTCGCACTGTTAGTAGTGCTAACGTTAGCCAACAGGCTAGCCACATCACACTTGTTTAGCTGCTGCTGCTTAGCTGGCGCTGTAAGTAGTGCGGTTCTGCTCGTTAGTAATGATACAACTGAATGCAAGGAAAGTGTTCAAGTGTTAAAACTCATACATTTTTCTTGGTTGC